>JAZHYW010008220.1:0-269741 GCA_037355805.1 Ixodes ricinus | reverse complement strand
AGATGCAAACTTTAGAGCCCAATCTACGTATCATCTGGCAGGTTGAGACTTAATGAAGTGGGGGAGCCGTGTACCTAGCAAGAATTAGAACAGGTGTTCACTCCCATATTGCTTCCGACAGTACATCGACGAGCACTACCGAGCACGCCTGCAAAGTGCCCTTGCTGCATAGAAGCAAAGGATTTGTGTACCTCAATATCCCAAACTAGGGTGCCTTCATGTGCGCTTTGCTAGGGTGGTGCCATTCTTCGTCATACCACTCGCCGACAGACCGGCGACCATTTTGATTTCCTGCGATAATCCGTGGGGCTTACAGCCCTCCCCGAAACAAGCAGCTTATCTCAGAAGTTTCGCCTAGAACTGTGGAAGCCACAGGGGGGGAGGATTAGCGTTTTCCACCTCGGAGGGGCGACCTATAGAGACAAAAGCCACTTTCCAGCGCACGGCGAAACAATGGAGAACCAAAATGGTGGTGGGAGAGGGACTGGGAAAGAGAAACGGGCAGTTGGCATCACTATATGTGAAGCGCACATGAAGGCACCCTATCCCGGACCACCTGCCACTGCATGACTGAATGCCTCGGGTCCCCTTCATACAAATTTGCTGTCTACGCTACAGGACAATATGGATCATAGGACAGGATCAAATGCTTGTAGGGGCACCACGATGATGTCGCTTTGTAGTGCAGTGCATATTACATTCTGTGTTACCACTGCCCTTGCCAATGCAGGAAGGGCCTGTAGATTTTTAGTTTATGACTCCTAGGCTGTATCACTTACTTGGTTTCATGACAAGCACAGAAAACAAACAACGGGTGGCCAGGGATGGCTTCTAAGGAACACAGAATAAATGCTATCCGAGACTGCTTGAACACGCACAGCGAGAAGAGATGTTAATAACATAAAAGGGAAGAACTGTGCACGAGCAAAGCTTTACGATGCCAACCAACGTCGTTGGACATGTGATTGATTATAAGGCAGCAAGGTTAGTAGTTAAGGCTCAGCTCAGTGGAGGTCCCACCAGCGACAGCAGCAGCAGCAAGTAAAGCTACCCCCGTTTAAATGGATTTGACAGAATGCCGAAAGATGCAGAAACTTTTGCAAGGAATCCAGCAGTAACATACCATGATTATTGGAGATCTCGGAAGCCTAGGCACGCCCATGACTTGTGCCCTTTAGCTCTGCAGTGGCAGCACTTGTAGAGCTCCGTGATCTCCAATCGGGGTCTGTCCCCAACACAGCGCGCCCCGAGCCTGTTCCTCGCCGCCACCTTTATCAGCCGGCTGAGTGCCCGGATGCCAACGAAGCGAGAGACGTGGTAACCGTCCCTGGCGAAGTGGTCGCGCTTCGGCTTCCTTTCCCCATTCAGGAAAAAGGGCTGCAGAAAGCACACATGTAAAATTATTCCATTAAATATGCACAATGACAGTGAAAAGAAAATAATGAATGCAAAAGAATATATGTAATCATCTATGAAGTGGCAGAAACACTAAATCCCTGATTTCCTTAAAGTGCCCCTCAAACGACTTATTGACTGGTCTGAAACCTGCGGCGAGGCTGACCTCGGACAACGTAGTAACACGAAGAGGCATTTTTTTTTGTTTTTACAAAATTAGCATTATTTTGGAAGTTACGAGCAAATTAAAATTACAAAATGAAGCATTAAAAAGGAGTCTCCGTGACGTGTCAGCTGTTTCCACGGTTTTCATACTATTTGTTTAGTTTATCGCGCCGGTGCCTGGGGCTAACACCGGCCCTTTCTCTTGAACAGTGCCATGGTAGCAGAGGAAATTGCATGCCATGTAAATAAGTATTGTCACCTTCTTGCTTTTGTTCGACCAACGGTGACGTGCGGTTCGCTCCTCACGGCGGTGGAGCCATGTCACTCAACTCTGTGACCGATACTGCAAGCTAAGTAACTGCACCGCAACCGAGTCTCTGGCAAGAGACTCGGTTGCGGTGCAGTTCCGCCTCTGGCAAGAGCGACAAAACTCCTACTGTGCTACTCCGAACAGCCCAGGTGGGGCAGTGAGGAGACAGCAAGGAACTCCCGCTCACATCCTTTTTGACGGGAGAACCCAGCAAACCTTTGTGACTGAATAACTCTCACGTTAACTGCAGCTCGAGGTTGCTGGTGAAGAAGATAATAATGCCCACCGCTTCGGAGGAGCACGAAACGTCATCAAGAAAAATGGTGACAAGTACCAGTGGCTGAGTAGCCAGACTCGTTCTCCCTTCAGAGGTAATTTCTTTTAATGTGTAATACTGAATTTTGTACCGAGCAGACGTACCATCAACCCGTAGCTAGGCCCATTTCGAAGGACTAAATTCTAGAGCATACGCGACCTCTACGTAGCATCGAAAATTACATGAATCGGGCTACAGACAACTTACATCCGGGTTGATGACGACCACGTCCGCCATGCCCTTCACGCCTTTCGCCAGCTTCCGGTTCAGCGCCAACCGTCTGCGCTCGTCCTGGGGGTCCACCCAGCACCGCGGCAGCACCTTGAACACGAACACTGTGGTGGCAAGTGTCCTCAGATGCTCCACCAGGTCCTGCAAATGAGCGAACAAGCTACTGTGTCCAAACACCGTGCTATCTGTGTGAGATACGAGACAAATCGGGAAGATATATACAACGTACCAGGATGTCGCGGCAGACTTCGTCCGGTCGCCTGTCGTTGTCGAGGTCGTTACCCCCGACGTAGACGACGAAGAAGTCCACCCGCCTCAGACGCCACCCCCGAACCTTCGTGAGCAGCGATGCCGCGGTGGCCCCCCTACACTAAACGTGCAGGTTCGCACGTCGCATGCGAACCGCAGGTGCCGTCTGGTCAGGAACTTCAGTTGGCTGTCGCCTACCAGAATTCCTTCCATGACTGCAAAACGAGGGAGCAAGAAACGGGCCAGAAACCAGGAGCGCAGAACCACGAGGAAACGGCCGACGACAACAAAGAAACGGATTGGATCGGATTCTGACAGTTCTTCACGTTGTCAATGTTGCCAGTTTATGTCACAAATTATTCCTCTGCATTTTATTTCGTGGCACTATTATAAAATAATGCACAAACGGTACGCACGCATGACTACGAGTGTTTTTAGTACTTTTCGTGGGTTTTCCTAAAGGGTTTAGTGTCCAAAAACAGGCGAGTACCGGGACGTAACGTTGACCGGGACTCTCAAAACGAAACAAGAAATATTTTTTGTGCTGTCCTTTTTTTTTGTTTTCCGATTTTCAGTTCAAAAGATTATGATGGACGAGTCTTTCTCTGAATAGAGATTCGGAAGAATTCGCAGGAGCAGCCGATGGCTCCGTCGGTGGCTTCGGAATGATTGTGAACATTGCCAGACCTGGTTGATAAATGTTTCAACTTTTTGTTAAATGAAGCCGAATACATTTCACGAAAATATCGTAGCATAGTAATTTTATCATTAATATACCCCATCTGTTGACGTTTCGTTGTTCTTGGTTTAGTTTGCCTTCAAAAAAAGAGTGTATGCCATGATCCGTAGCCAGCTTTGGGGACAAAATTAGTTTCGGTTTCTAATAAGTGCTGCCTACAATTAATGAAAATACCCCGTGCGCGCCCGTTGAACCCGAGTCACCTGGGCGGCCTCTCCTTTCAACATGTCCATGCTCGGCGAGAAGCAGTGATTTATACACAATCCTATGCCCCCCCCCCCTTCCCGGGTTGAAAAATGTCCTCATAAATTTTTCTACCTGTTCACAAGACCAGGAAGCACCACTTTTGAAAGAAAAAGCCATGTTCCTTGAGGCATGCGTCACAATTACACGCCCCAATGAGCTGGGTGTTCGTTGTATCAGTAGAGGTACGTGACACAGGCACAAGAAACAGAAACGTGCAGCTTGTATATCCTGTAACAAATGCCGCGGATGGTTGAACCTGAAAGCCCATCGAAACTAGACAATACAGTTGGTAACAGTATTGAAATGGCTTTATTTCATGCAGTTCTAGGCAGCCTATGATGAGTGCTGTCACTTGCAGGTTCTTTTTCGGGGCTTGGTCCAGGACCGCTGTACGCCAGGCTTGTACCAGCACCTGCGTGCCTGTTGGTTCGCGGGTGCAAGCACCTAGCCCATCATAATGGAGTTCCAGTTTTTCTTGTGTGGCGAACAATAATCGCAATGTGAACTTTTAAGGTCTGCGCTGTGAGCTTCGCTGCCACTCATTTAGTCAAGCAAAAAAAAAAATGGAATCTCCATTGTGATGTGCAACTCCTATCCACCAAACGGGAGACGCGCTCTCTAGCAGTCAGGCTCTGCCGAGAGACCAGCTGGCTTGATCTGGCTCCCACAAGCCAGTCTGGGCAAGGAAAGTGTGGGGATGCATGAGATGATTCCACAGGTAAGGATATGAAGTCAGTCTCTGCAGTCTTCACCCCTCGACCAAGGCTCGTGCGTGAAACTGGAAAAAGAAACAGAAGCATTAGGCACACAATACAAAACTCTACTGTTGATGAACACCCAGCTTATCAAGAAACCTAGCAAGAGTAACCAAATTAGGCGTGTCCTTCCTGGAAATGGTCCTTACTGCCTGCACATGCAAAGCAAAATCCAGCACATGCAGTTCAACAATAAAGCAAACTCTATGGCGCAAGGCAGTTGTGATCAAGGAATGCCCAAATCGCACCGTAGCACACAAGCACTCCAATCACACAGTGCCTCGGCCACACATGCATCCATGCAGTAAAAGAAAGGGGGCTTTCGAGCCAAGTAGGAGACATTACAGCCAATACATTCTGAAATAGACCATGGAACTAAGAACAAGAACACTAAACGTGGAGGAAAAAGCTATCTGCTAAACGAGGAGGAGGGAACTCCAAAATGTGACGTGCAGAGATCAAGCAGCAAATAACAAGAGTTTGAACAGATGCACTAGGAAGAAAACAACGACAAAAGGGACACACGGGCAAAACAAACATAGCACCATACTTACCAGCCCACACCAACAGAGCCTACAACCAAGACATGCACTTAGAGAAGCAAGCACATGCAGTTCAACAATACGGCAAACTCTGTGGGTCAAGACAGCTGTGATCAAGGAATGCCCAAATCGCACCGTAGCACACAAACACTCCAATAACACAGCGCCTTGGCCATGCATGCGTCCATGCAGTAAGAGAAGAAAGGAAGTTTTCGAACCCAATAGAAGACATTATACAGCTAATACATTCTGGAAAAGACCATGCATCAAAAAAATTTGGGCCCTGAAAATGATGGGTTTTACAGTACTTAGCATCCCAGACTAACAGAGCCCACAACCAAGACATGCATTAAGAGAAGCGAACACTAATCAGGCAAACTGCCAGCAAGGGGAGCCACCAACAGAAAGATGTGCGCACAATACGACAATAGAAACATGCAGTAAACCATTACCAGTTAGTAGGAAAGCATCAAACAGAAAATATTGAACTTCTCAAACTGTGTTACGGCGGCATCCACGACGCACTGCCTTGTACTGCCAGGGAACCTCTCCAAACTCTGAGCAGAAGTAAGCAGCAAAAGCGTCTCTCACTTTCCTGACTGTTTTGGAGTGGTTGTTGCTGCCCACCCGCCCTACACTAGAGAAGGTGCTGTGGCTTTTCTTTCCACGAGCAAGGTCTCGTCGCCACTGTCCCTCTTGAACATGGTGACTGTCGTCCTCATGATCAACATAGGCAGGAGGCACATACACGAACCTTGCATGTCCTGCCTCCTCTTCCTCGTCACATGTTCTCAGAAAGTTATGCAGTAAAACAGCTGCCCACACAAGGTTGTCAACTGTGGAGAGTTCAGCCTGGATAATCTGTCTGAAGATCCTCCACCTTGCTGCCAAAATGCCAAACGCATTTTCGACAATGCGTCGTGCTCTGGAAAGGCGGTAGTTGTACACCTTTTCACACAGTGTCAAAGATGTGCCAGGGTAGGGCCTCATCAGGTTTTCCATAAGGGGAAATGCCTCGTCCCCCACTAGGACGAAGGGCATCTTTACTGTTGTGTGAGGAAGCTCTTGTGGCTCTGGGAGTTGGAGGGTTCCTGACACCATATTTTGGCCAATGGGACAGCTCCTGAATACCGCACTGTCATTCCAGGAGCCAAACTCGCCGATGTCAACCATTACGAACTTGTACTGGGCATCAACCACTGCCAGTAGAATTATGCTGTGCGTCTTTTTGTAGTTAAAGGTGGCTGAACCACGTGCCTCAACTGTAATGTGCTTGCCATCAATGGCACCGACACAGTTTGGGAAGTTCCATAGGTCGTAGAACTGCTGTGCGTTTCTAGCCCATAGCTCTTCGGTTGGTGCAGGCATGTACAGGGGCTGCAAGACAGTCCGCAGTGCTCGGCTGGTCTCCTGCACATTAGCACAGGCAAAGGCTGCACTGTGGCAGTAGCCCTTGGCTATGATCCGCTGGGAAGAACCATGGGCCAGGTATCTAATGTATGAAATGTAGGTAAAAGCAAACTTAATATACATTTTAAAGGATGTAACTGGTTATTGCGACGACAAGAGACATACCCACAACCTGGACCTTACACTGGCCAGGATGTATGGGATACAGCTGGCATCCTCGTCATAATGCCTCACCTGTTTCCCACCCTCTTTTCTTTTCTTTGTATGTACTATCTGTATTGTGTATATTCTGTTCATATATATGTCTAATATGTTTCTTCACATGTGGTGGCAGGCGCTCTGCATGAGGGTTTTTCACCTATCTGCCTAGCCCCGCACACCACCACATGTGCCCATTCCAGTATGTGCAAATAAAATTATTATTATTATTAATTATTGTACACGACTTTTTGTATTGGCGCCACAGAAAGTAGAGGCCATATGCGCATTGCCATAGAGGCTGTCACGTGGCATATACTTTGTCAATGTGCTTTAAGGAGGCTGGGGTTGACGGAGTGTTTCCGCTCGTTAAGTCTCCTGCTCTGCACAGTGCTCAAATAAACGCAGTATGGATTTCCTGTACATTCTGAGTGGGCTGTGTGTTTTCAGATAAGTCCTATAAAATTCGAAAAACACTCGCCGGTAAAAATTTTGCGAAATCGGATTTATTCGAGAAACTCCGGGTTTAGTGACTGCCGGTTGTAGAAACCCGACCGTTTTTTTTTCCCTCAAATCCTTGGACAAGTTTTACATTTCTCTTCCTTTTTATGTCCAACTTCTATTCGTATATGTCACAAAAGTATGACTTTGACCTATCAGCAGAATGGGCTAGACTCCCAACGACAGCAGTGGAATACGTCTCGCCTATGAGGAGGCTGCCTTACTAAATCTGCAATGTTTTCTACCTTTCGTTTCCTCCCACGGAAAATCCGAAAATCTCAAACTTTCGAGTTTGCATTTGTGCTAAAAAATAAACTCCGAAAAACTATGTCGACGCCACCAAGTGACAAAGCTTATACACCAGTTGAGTTTGTGTATAACCATGGCATCCCTGTCATATCCTTTCCAATGCTAGAACAAGTGCACGTCACAAACGCTCCAAATATCCCGAGAGGCATTGCAATTCCTGATGGCTGATTTTCAATCGCTTGCCCAATTGGGCCGTTAAGGGTGAAAAATATAGCCATCCATTCAAAACACAAACACTTATTTATATTATCCATACCATTTAAGAATATTATTGATCCTATTGATCCTATTTCTGAACATAACAGAGGTAAATTTCAATTGTTTTTTCAGTACTTCTTTAAAGGCTCCAATCCCTTTGTTAAGCGCACCACAACCAGAAATATGCAGCGAGCATAGTTTAATTGCGTGGGAGGATGCTGTTCTGGGTTAGCGAGGTAACAGAGCGTGGGTGACACCTATGGTTGAGCATCATATAGAGACTGTTGAAATTTAAGATTTCAGTGAGAAATACCAGATGGTCTTACCGTAGAAAGGCGCACAGCCTTTCCCCTGCAGAGATGGTGTTATCTGCGTTGGTGGCCTGCTTGCTCAACAATGGAGCAACGAGGGCCAGGAGACGGTCAAATCTAGAAATACAAATGAGTGTTGCATTAACTGCTCTAGAGACTAATAGTCCACCCATCAGCTACATGCAATATGGGAATGAAAAACTCGCAGACACACGTCAACAGTTGACATACAAAGCCCACTGTGTAAGAGCTTTACCTGAAGCCGGCAAGCTTGCTAGAACCACCACCTCAGCTGAGGCGTTGGTTCTTGCAAGACGGCAGAGTCTGAAGATATGTGCACCTACTCAAATAAATGCAATTCAAAATTGTCATGTGGCAGTAGTTACTTGGTTGTGTGGGTGCCTGTTCATGCGCAGTAAGAGAGCCTTCGAAGAAAGCAAACAAATTTAAACCAACAAAACAAGAATGCCGCTCGCACCTTCAGCGTCCATTCAAAATCTGAGGGACGCTTCTTGCAGTTTCTCCTCTTGATGTTTTCGTTCACAAATTTACGCTTGATGTCACAGAGCGGGAACAATACCTAATACCCCGTATGGCTCGCCAGGTACGCTGCCCATAACTTGAGAGCTACAGGTCTCGGTGATACAGTAAAAAAGTGAGGAGTAGAAAGGCTCAAACCTGACAGGCTGCAACCAGGCACGAAGCCAGGGGGGCCCGGCCTTCCCCTCCTTTGAAATCTTCCATTTTGCTGGGCCTCCTATCCCCCTCCCTCTAATATTTTGCCATAGGCAACCCTCCCCCCCCCTTCCTCAAAAAAAAAAAATCCTGGCTACGTGCTTGGTTGCAATCTTTGTGCGTGTGAGCTACATCTGGCACTTAAAAGGTAAAAAAAGTCAACGACACCGGTAAGCGCTGTAGATGAGAGTTTCTAGGCTGTGCTGTACCTACGGTCTTAACACCCATCACGCAGTATTGAAACACAAACGTCTGCTGGTACGATGCTCATCCAGATCGAAACGGGCAGGGGTGGGGATTGAACCCAAGATCCATGGGTTCTGCAGCGCGAGCTTTCGTGCAGAATTCACTCACAAACAGCATGTTGTAAGCACACATCCTAGCTAGCACAAAGGACAATGAAACAAAACGGGCTTCCGTGATACATGCACTCAAAGGAGCACAACACCGTGACCAGATTTAGTGAACAGAAAGAGTGTGTCGTATGAGCTGCACATGTGCATGCCATTGCTATTTTTTAATAGCACAGACGCAGTAAAATTTGACAAGCGTGTGACTCTTACGAAAGCTTCTCTCGTGATCCTGCCGCATTAAAAATGATATAAACATGGTTTCACAGCGGGAGCGCACGCTCCACGTGAGTATTCCTGCGAGCGACGCGCGGGCCCACGTGGAACGCCACTTGATATATAACATGAAAATAATCCAAAATAAAAAGCAGCACACCCTACCTGGCTCGTGACATTCGAAAGCACTCGAAGAAGTCCCGGCCGTCGGGGTCTTCGTACATCTGTCTCACGATGGTGGCATACTCGCCGAGCGTTTTGCGAGACCTCAGGAGCTCGCGGACGGCCTTTCGCTTCTTCTTTTTTTCACGCTCCGCAGGTACTGCTCACACGCAGCCGCGAAAGTAGTCAGCCGACGCCAGTTGATAGTTCTTGCATTTGTGACGTACCTCACTACACAAAGGTTCATAAGTGAGGCAATTCGAGCTTCGTAGCCGGGATCCTGCCGAGACGACGCCATCCCGAACCGAAGCTGCCGAAGCTGCCAATGCGACGAAAACGAGGCGCCAGTGCCGCTCTACACGGAGTGCGCTTGCGCAAGCGGCGACGACTCCGCTTGACGACAGCCGTTGATTGGTTGGCTGGGGAGCCGCCGTGACGTCAGCTCCCGTATACCGGGGCCCGTCCGCGCGCCGCTCAAACCAAACCGTGGCGTCGGCACCCGTAAACGGACGCCGGACGTGATTACGTCACTACGGCTTCCGCCACACGGGCTGGCCCGGGTTCCGTAGTCCGGGTCTGTTTGAACCGCGCTTCAGACGCCTCTGCACCTGCTGCATTTCGCGTACTGCGAGAGCCCGGTAGGAACAGAAAAAAGCTGGCGAGCCCGAAAGACGCCGAGCGCCCAACGGACCCGTGAAACACTCCTCATGTGGTTGCGTGAGGAGTCGCTGTGTAAATGGCTCACCTTTTCCACCAAGTGACCACCGAGAAATCCACCTGACGACATGAGTGCACATGCAGCAGACCGCCCGAGCCGCCGAGCCCAAAACCCAGGCAACCCAGGCTGCTGTTAAGGCGGCGTTTTGCCCAAGCGGAAGTCGCAATCATTGGAAGATATTTTTCTCTAACCTTCGAAGCTACTAATAATTTTAAAAGCTTCTAAATTAAGATCGAACAATTTATGAACGGTGCAAATATAACAAATGTATGAATAATTAGGCGACCATGACGCCGGCTGGCGGCTGTCGTGAAACCTACTTCCTGGGCCGCGGAAATGGGTCCGAGTGGCCACTCTTTACGTTCTACTATATTACTCTATGGGTACGGGTCAACTTGTCGTTTTCGGCGGCTGTCTCGCGTATCGCAATGAATGCTTACGAAGTGCGACCTACCGTTGAAGGTAGGCGAATTTTTTTTTTAACTTCTATTCGACCGGGCATTCCGTTACAACTGTGTACCCTTTTTCAGTTGTGCTGTCTGTAAGCAGCATCAATGCGTTCGTGGACAAGGCCCACTAAATGTCCCGCCTGTTGCTTGAGGGCGAAAGTGTTCTTGAAGCGGGACACGTGTTCTGTAGAATCAAGAAGCTGGATAAGGATTGCTACACGTTCATTGGATTCGTACTCCAAACGTCGGCACTCACTTCGTACCCGCACGAGCTGGATGGAAGAAACGTCGGTGACACATCGAGCTCCTGCAAAGCATGGGTGAAGGAACATGCCGTGTATCATTACTTGGTTAGGTTGTATGTACCCACCGGCCAGCGTGCTGTGAAATCAATCGAGCTCGCGGCCAGAGCCGGGAGCGAAACAACTGGAGCACTCAGACAGTTGCGTTTGATTGCATTTGACTGCGTCTGACTGCGTTTCGGGTGCGAGAAACCAGGACATTAATGCTGCTTATATCGCGTGCAAACATGATTCCTTGAATTGGATTCCACGCTTCATACGAAGCACAGATGTGCCGGTGTCTCGCTTTCGGTTCTCAACACAACGCAGTTAAACGCACTCATGAACGCAAGTGTCTCAACCGGCCTTTAGAGATTGCGATTTGCGATGAACGGTGAAGTGAAGCGCCTTTTTCCAAATATAATCGGTCGTCTCCCGTTGTTATCGTAGCTCAGGAATAAAGAAAACAAATTCTCGTGGCTCAGTGGTAACATGCTCGCTTCCCAAGACGCGAGTCGCAAAATCAATACAATACAACTAATTATTTTTTTTTTTTTTTACGTTTTTGAAGCACAGGTTTTGTAACTTTTCTGCGATGTCGGAATTTTCGAGCGACGAATATTAAAGCTTGTTGACAACATTTAATTTCATAAACTAATATCAGACCATTCAAAGGCCAATGACAGTTCGTGTACAGCATCGCTGTTTTTCTTTTTGTAAAGAAAGATTATGCAAATATTCCTGTAGCTAGGTGTATTAGAGTTGTAGAATTGTTTTATTTGGGCTCCTACAAGATAAGCAGATAGGTTACAAAAATAAAAATATTACTTGCTAATACGAGTGCAGCTACTTGCATCAGCAATCTTTAAATTAAAATAAATAAAGCCACGTAACATTCTCTCATTTATGCAGCTGCTGGTTGCTTAAATACCACTAAGCTGTGAGTGATGTTTGCATTAAAATAGTCAGTGAAATTTTATGGCTTGTTACCCTCTGTAAATTACTGTTTCAAGTCTATTAGCACTCAGCTCTACTTGCATTGCGTGACTCCAACTTGTACATATATTTTTAACCCCATTGTACAAATAATATTGAAGCTGTATGAGAAAGGTACTGCCACGCAGGGTGAGACTGTTCACATTTCATGAATCATATAGGAATGCTTCTCCTTGGGGTAGATGTGGTAGCTGATGTTTGGGTCGGTCGCGTAACTGCGGCATTGCGGCCCCGAACAGTACTTTACCATTGCTCCCTGAGATCGACAGCTGCCGAAGCCGATCCACGCCTGTACTGATCAAGCTTCAAACACAGAAAAAAATGCGAAAGTACCGATTGAAGGGCTTCCGAAGGCCCCGACCAAAGCAAGGCGGAATAGCTGGCCTTATCACGTGATCCTCCATCCTACGTCACGGTCGAGCGATCGCAGCGCTCCAATCGGTCCCGCTCGGGGCCAATAGGACCGTTTTACCGTGAGTAGCGCCATTTTGAGGGCGAGAGAGAAAAGAAGAAAGGGCTACCAACGCTTTCCCCTCGCTGGGTTGTCAGTAAGAGTGAAAGTCCAGGATGAGAGGCTTCGTTGGTGTTGGGTGTATGCAGTGTCCGAACTTCGTTCAGTCTTTCTTCTCTGTTTGAAACACTCAAACGTATAATTAAAGCCACGGGCTTCGATGGCGATAGTCCCCCGGTCATTGGGACACCATTGCTCGCTGATAGGGTGCAAGAAATAACGACAGAAAGTGTTGAATACTGTCCGAGGACCTACGTAGCTTGCGTAGAATCCGGCAAGGCGGGTGCGGCTACAATATCTTACAGCTCCATCGCTTTCCCCAGAACTGCTAACTGAGAGAAACCATTTATTAATTTTTGCATGCAATGAGCTTATATCAACGTAGTCATTTTTAGTAATCAAAAGCGTACACGACACGGGAATATCAATTGACTTTTTTAAACACCCGCAGCTGCCACCGATCGTTTTTTCTCGCGCTGCTTTTATCTTCGCGTGTCCATGTTCTTATATTTTCTTGTGGATCAACAACGAAGACGTTTTAGAGATGTACTCACGTATATCGAATCGCAGAAAGCCTCCAAGCTTTCACAAATTATATTACTGCTTGATGCGATATTTTGAGCACTCATCTCTAATTTCTACAGGTGACGTTCGCTGCCGGTGTTCCTCCCAGCTCCGCACTGGCGGATGCCATGACTTGAAGAAAGAAACGTGCACACTGGGCTCGAAAGCGCAGATCGCAACACTCGAGACGTACCCTGCGGCGACTATCCAGCGCTTCAAAGCGCCCTATGAACTTAAACAACCCATCAACGGTACTTCAAGGAGGGCTTTTGCCGGCTGCTCTGGTATAGCGCAGGAGATCGGGATTCAGGAAAACCGATAGAAATAACTTTCCAACAACTTCCAGCCACACCCGGCTGCGGAAATGAGGCTTCAACTAAGTGTTGTAGAGGATAAAATCGAGTCAATGTCACCCCTGCAAAATATCGTTATTAAGATAAATACAGTAACAAAATTTTACAACCTCAAGCAGCAATTATCCTGAGAAAACTCTCCCGCACCTTACGAGTGTACCCCGTGTTCATTGGCGGTACAGCGTTTGGTCAGCGCTCCATTCACAAAATGTTCCGAGCACAGTCGAGACGATGGCGTTGATGAAACGTCTTTTCGGTTTCACGGACGCAATCCACTGCCGCCGGATACCGGGGCCATGTTGAAAACGATGCAGATTAAAGACATTGCTGCCGCTCTCGCCTTGCCGTATTCCTTGCAAGCTACATAGGCCCTCGGACAGTACTGGACGCTTTTTAGCTGTCGTTACTCTTGCACCCTATGACCGAGCAATGGTGTCCCGATGACCGGGGAACTGTCGCCATCGAAGCCCGCGGCTCTAATTAAGTTTCCGAGTATCAGACAGTGAAGAAAGCGCGAACGAAGTTCAGGCACTGCAGGCACCGAACACCGGCGAAGCCTCTCATCCAGGACTTTCACTCTTTTTAACGACCCAGCAAGGGAAAGCGCAAGTAGCCCTTTCCCTTTTCTCTCTCTCCCTCTTTCAGTAAAACGGTCAATAGTAAGTCAACCGCCGTCTGCATTAAAATAACCCTCCCCTCCCCCATACCGACTAACACACTGTTTACAAACAAGCCTGCGTCTCTCACAGAGGATGTGGACATACTGCGCGTCCGAAGAAACTAGAGGAGCAGAGCGATTCATCTTCGCATGCGAAGCGAGAGATAAATACAGGCAAATGTAGATATAAGATATACAGATAAATACAGTCAAAATGCTGGAATACTGATAAAAACCTGATAAAATGCTGGAGTACGGATAAAAACCAGATAAAATGCTTTAATGTCAATAAAATGTTAGATGGGCTTGTTGGCTGATGACTATTCAGGCCATTTGGCCGTGCATTTTGATCGTGCCCGTGCACCCGATTGTCAAACTTAAAATCATCCTAAAACGACACAGCAAAAAAAAAACAAAAAAAAAAAACAACCAGAGAGGTTCACGAAGCATTCACATCAAACAAGTGGGGCTGATATCTGTATCAGCTAGCCGTCAGTGGCCTTATCAGATAAAGAACTTCTATATTTAGAAAAAGAGGGGGACGCTGGAAGCGACTAGGTTATTTAAGGTATTTAAGCATGTGTGTTTTCTAATAAACTTTCTGTTGCGAGTGCGCCCAGTGTTGTCGTCCACTCTCTTCACCTGTCCCCGTTCCTTTGGCGCTCATTTCCAGTGCTTTAATGTCCTATGCTTCATAGATATTCCGTAACCCGTGAGCATGGTGGTAGGAACTTTCAGGAGGCTACATGAGGCCACCAGAGGTGAAGCCAGAAAGGTGGAGGGACACGGTCCCTCGAGGACCAAGACCAAGAGACATCTCTCGGTCTTGGTCATCGTTGGGACCGTGTCCCTCCTCATCTGCATTATCTCTGGTGGTCTCATGCGCGGCACTTCCTAACTCACATGCCTGTAGCGTCATAAACGCTGCACTCTGACAAACCTCACTCATGAGCCATGAGTAGTGATGGGACGAATATTTATCCGAATCAAGGTTCGGAGCCGAATCAGCAGATTTGAAAGATTCGGAAGAGTAGCCGAATCTTGAGAGATTCGAAAGGTTCGGAAAGCTTCGGAGCGTTGCCATGGTTGGCCAGATCACGTTGATAAGTGTTTCAACTTTTCGTCATATAAAATTCACTATATTCTACTAAGTGCACAAAAATAATGTTATATAATATCATAGTAATAAATAAAATGTTCCGGTTTGTTTATATTATTTTCCGAGAACGGTAGCCAGACAACAGGAAAATTGGTTTCGGATCGGATTACGACCAAAATAGGCATGCTTGGTGCATGTGGAACATACAAGCGCATATTTTCATCGCCGGAAGAGATCGATGCCGTGCGTGCTGTTCGGTACACGAGCACATTTCTTGCCCATAATTACGGTCATAGTGGCACACACCACACAAATGAGCATGTTCGATTCCGATTATCTTCAACGTGTGTCCATTGAAGTATTGTTATCGGAACACGGGAGACAATCTGAAACTCCTTGCGCCGTAGTACTACAGTCTCCTGTGCTGCATTTGTACCTTTCTGGTTAATGATTCCGATTGAGTTAGTGTTTGTTTCCGAACAATAAAGTGTCGTTGGATACCCCGGTGTTGTGTTTCTTTTTCATCAAATAAAGTTCACGTACACAAAACTTGCTGCCGAGAACGGAGAAAGGACAGTGCGAATTAGTGGCGGTTTTCGCCACCGGTGCAGATACGCGGTCGAAGTTGTGACGAGCAACATTCATCTCGCTCTCGCGCATTACAGGTAAGACATACGCAGCTCTAGAGAAGGAGACGAATCATTTCCTTGCTTGATTATATTTATTGTGCGTTGCGCCAGATTATGTATAATGCATAGCATTTCGCTACATTTTACTGATCACCGCGAAACCGCACATAAACCGAGACCGTGCATTGGTTAGGCCTACGTCAATTACACCGATCAGCTCCAGATGGACCTGGGCGCGTGCCAGGGTTCAGAATGACAGTACAGTACATACCATACGTTGAAATAAACAAGACGAAATCTGGTTATATGCAGTAACAGTACCTAAGGAAAAACACAACTGACCGCATTCGAGAGCTTTACGACAAGGTTCACGCTGCCGTCTGCAACCAGCGATGAATCTGGCGAATCTCCGAATCTGTCAAATATTCGTCGTGGGAAGTTCGGAAATTTCCAAATCTATCCGAATCCGAACCTCGGGTGATTCGTCCCAACACTAGTCATGAAGGCCCTCACTCAGCCTCACTCACCCTCACTCACTCTCATCTTCACAGGTGAGGTGAGAGTGAGTGAGTTTCTGAACCAGGAAAATTCATGAGTGTGAGGGGTGACATGAGAGCCATGAGGGCTGTGAGGACCGTGAATGCGTGAGGGCCGTGAGGGCGGTGAGTGCATGAGGGGTGTGAGGGCCATGAGTGCGTGAGGGGCGTGAGGGCGGTGAGGATGCGTGAGTGGCGTGAGGAGCATGAGTGCGTGAGGGGAGTGAAGGAGGCCATGAGTGCAGTGAGGTCGTGAGGGGCGTGAGGGTGTATGAGTGCGTGAGGGCCGTGAGGGCGGTGAGGGGTGTGAGGGCGGTGAGTGTGTGAGTGGCATGAGGTCCTTGAGTGCATAAGCAGCGTGAGGGGTATGAGTGAGTGAGGGCTGTGAGAGCATTGAGTGCGTGAGGGGTGTGAGGGCCATGGGTGCGTGAGAGGCGCGAGAGGCGGTGAGTGCGTGAGGCCCCCATCAGACGGACGCTTTCTGAGCAATTTTGGTGTTGCTGGCGGGTTGTTCCCCAGCTTTCCCTAGAACGACACAAATTGCTGAGATCGGGTCCGGCTCGAAACAAGCGAGCAACTCGGAGCGATTCGAAGACGTTTGAAGCGGCTGCATCAATCAGGGTGCGATATTTTCATGTGATACCTCGTGCCGTTCGATGATGACAACAAAATACTTTGTTCTGGTTTGAGCTGATCGTTTTTGAAATAAACTGTTTCAGAAAGATGCGTTAATATTCTCAACGAGATTTAAATGCATAAAAACACGTTTATACTGCGTGATTGTGTGTCTAAATAGCGCAAGAAAAATAATATTTCATGATAATGATGGCAGCAATTGGTTGCTGCGTTTGAACGTGGCCGGCCCGTGTTTCTGGTGTTGCGACGTGAAGTTTCTGGGCAAAATTGCCCCTTCTGAAGCAGGCCTGAGTGGCGTGAGGGCCATGAGTGCGTGAGGGGCGTGAAGGGTATGAGTGCGTGAGTGCCGTGACTGCCGTGGTGCGATGAAGTTTATGGGGGCGTGAGGGTAATGAGTGCGTGAGGGCCGTAAGGGGTATGAGTTCGTGAGGGCCGTGAGGGCAGTGAGTTCGTGAGGGGCGTGAGGGCCGTGAGGGTGAATGAAGGGCTGAATGTGAGTGTGTCTGTGAGGATGAGGGTGAGTAAGGGGCTGAAGTTGAGTGCAGCTCTGAAAGTGATGGTGATTGAGGTGCTTAGGTGAGTGTGGCTGTGAGGGAGGGTGAATGAGGGTGACGTAAAATGCCGATCTCTACTGAAGCGCAGCTGGGCTGCCAGCAAGATACGGGACGCGGACGGCCGTGCTCCTACTCCGCGCTAATGGCGCGTTCACACTCGGAGCGGATCCGCAAACGCGAAGCGGATCCGCGCGTTCTCAACCGCAAAGCGGCTAGGATCGAGCGGTTGGAGCGCGTTTTTGCCAACCGCTTCGGGACCGATTTCTCCCAACCGCTTTCACGAACCGCAAAGCGGCAACCAATCGCAACGCGACGCTGACGTGACGTCAGTGACTTTCGAAACAAGATGGCACCTGTCGCTGGTGAGGCGTCCAAGGCGCTGTAGTCCTAGCGTTACAGCAGACAAATCAACGAAGAAACGTGATGTTCACGTCCGTCACTTGAATCCGCCGCGAAAAAAATTGACTCGTAATCTTAACGGGCTTCGCACCGATGATTTGGTTCGGGTAAGAGTTTGTTTATTATTCCGGGTGCCACAGCCCGAAGCTCGCTGCCTTGTTAAAGGCACGGCCACATTGGCGTCGCGGAGGCCTGCGGCGCGACGGTCGGCGCTGCCGGTTGCCGACCGAAACCAGTTTTCGGCTTCAGCGGCGCGACGTACGGCGCCGCAAAGCCAACCGCTCCTTGCACGGTTCAGAGCGCGCCGCCGCTCGCCGCAGAAGAGAGGAGCCAATGGGAGGTGGCGTAGATAGTGACGTCGCGATGCCATGGCAACGCTCAAACCGGTCCTCCGCCGCGCGTCTTTCACGTTCCGAAGGACGTGTTTCGTGTCGTCTGCTATCCCTATTTCCCCCGATGCCTTCCGCAACGGAGCGGTTCCTTGAAACTGTGCGACTGTTTCCCTTTTTATATGACAAGACGCAGCCAGACTACCTAGATAATGACGCTAAGAACAACCGCTGGGAAATTATAGGAGAGGAATTCGGAATTACAAGTGAGTTTCTCCGTGGCACTTGTTGCATGTCGTCTGTGTTGTGACGGATGTTGTGTTGATTTGGTGACACTTTCGAAAGTAGCCTTCATCTCTGGCGCGCCGGCGGCCGGGGCAGCAAAGCACTGACCTGTCCTTCGGTGTTTCGGTAGAACCAACTCGGCCGGACCCAAAACCTGCGCCTCCTTCCCTTCAGAGCGCGGCGACGTCGCAAGATCAACGAGCAGGCTAGGATAATCACATTCACGCTGATCACCAGGTCATCATGGACTCCTACCATGTAGGCAGCGAGTGCGGTTTCGATGCTGATATATGCGAAAGATGAGAGCCGAAACGGAAGAATCTAACGAAGAGCAGACGACGAAAGAGCGGGAAATCCGACGGGAGGCGCGATCGCGAGATCCAGTGCTGTCACGTGACGCCCGCAAAACGGAGGCCAATGTGGACTCCTCGCGTTGGGACGCCGGACGGCGGTGCCGCCGGCGGCGCCGGCGGCGCCGTTCACGCTAGTGTGGTCAGGCCTTTAGTCTTTGCCCGTAGAACGCCGGAACCCGCCCCTGATCGACCGAAATGTCAGCTTTTCGTTACCCACTAAGATAGTCGCGCGAGCTATGGAAAGCTTTCGACACCGTGCATGACCACCACGAAGGCCTATAGAGATGTCGTGAGCCTGATTGCGTAGCCAACGCACTACCGCAGCGCGGGCTGGGTACCTGCGCTAGCTCGACCTGTAACGTTTACTACTAACAAAATAAATAAAGGGAACATGCTCAAGGAATAAAGTGTACGTACCAGACGATGCAGAGGTAATCCATACGGCGTTTATTTGAGCTTAATGTCAAACAAACAGTACACTCGATCGACGTGCGAGTGACGAGAGGAGAGTCCGCCACCAATTACGAAGCCACGACCGGCTAGCACCGAACACATTCCCCGGTTCCGCGGTCCACCCCACCACTCTTATCTTCGAAAATGATAAGAGCGAACAACGAGAGGGGAAAACTGGCCCCCTATCCCGAAAACAAGGTCAGCCTATTCATGCGGGAAGGGTCCACTGCGAAGAAAAGGTCGGGGACATCCTCTTGTGAGCCAGCAAGGCGCGCCTAGCTGGGCTTTGTTTGTGGGCGAAGTCGAGGAAATCGCAGGCAAGTTTCGCGGGTCCATCCTCATTTTTCGCTGCCTGAACTCGTCATGCGTGCGAACATCCCAAAGAAAAATCTTCAGAGTGCCAAAATAGCAATATTTTGGCTTTGGATCGCGGATTAAAGTGGATTTTAGATTGTAATACACGGTTGCCAAACACAAGTCTCAAAAGATCACGCGTGATCACCGAGAACCGCCAACCGCCTCTTGGTGTGTCTGAACGGGGTCGCTCGCGAACCGCATCCGCAACCGCTTCGCGCACGCGGACCCGCTTCCAGTGTGAATGCGCAATAAGTCTGGGCAGGTCCTCACGGCCGGCGGACGTCCACGTTTCAACGGAGGCTCAACCCAATATGGATGAGTGCGATGCAAGCGAGCGCTGACATTTTTTTCTTCTTTTTTTTAATGCCGTATTGAGGCGCATTACTTTGCCAACGGCGGCCCAATCGAAACCGACATCGTGCAACTTATCTCCGTGGTCAAGTAGGCTCCATAATGCAACGCGCGCAGTGCGGTCGTGCAGGGATATTTTGAAGTAGTCTAGTGCAAAGGCGATCACACGAGGAGGGGTATCTTTTGATAATCGAAGGTGTACGGTGAGAAGGTTAGGGAGAGGAGGATACGAGAACGATGGGACGTCAGAGTGCCGAGCTCTGATTGGAAGGATTAGTGTGTTGACCCGAGACGACCCACTTATTCGAGGGATACGGTGGATAGAGACCAGGTCAGCTAGTCTCTGCCTCTATCCACTAATCACTTCAATCAGAGATCGGTGTTCTGATGACGTCAGCCGCTCTCACCTCTTCTCTCCCTCAGTTTCTCACCGCATAAGTAGAGGGAGCAGCCAGCAGAGTGGTGACTCGCACGGTTCCACGCGTGCTTTTCACCGTACCATCCATGGGAATTCTCCATCCTGTGCCGTGAGTCCATCAAGCATAATTCGGCCTCGACTGCGCACAAGACTTCGACCGCAATTGCGATCCGGCCATCCGGAACCTTGAAGGAACATAAACAAGTATTAAAGAATGCAAATGTCTTTTTTTCCCATTAACGCTACCTGCCTTCCTCCGTTCTCCGCCCCCCCCCCCCCCCCTCCCCCATCCCAAACTTTTGTCCGTCCGTCCGAACATGTCCCGCTAAGATTATCAGGGAAACAAATCGATTTCTCTTGACCTGACGCTCCGAGACCTCTATATCAATTCAGTTTCCTCGTTAAACTCAGCTGGAATATTGACGCCACGTGACCTATACACCCCTTCAGTTTCTCTGCTAACCTTTGCGGGGATATTGATGTCACTTTGTATTTTTCACTAACTCTTTTACTTCCTAACTCTTTAGTGTACTTTTTCCAATGCCACCGCCCATCCCTCTGTACGGTGGCCGAGGACCATGTCAAGCTGATTTATCAGCTTTTTTCTATCGGCCAGCCCACATTTTCGTTGAATGGGAAAATTAACTATTTGATTTGATCTGACTTAATGAAACACTCAAGCCCAACTAGTGTGCGCTCTGATGTTCAGCGAACTCGCAGCGCACCAATTTTGCCGCCAAATTTAGCGGGAAAATTTACGCCACGTGACCAATATTATACCGGACTGCTAGGTATAGGTAATCATGCTAGATAGCGCAGATATATTTTAACGCCAGCGCTGCCTCAGCTCCAGTTTTAGTTGCTGACTCATGCTGAACTAGCGCTGCACTGTGTCTTTAAAAAGCAAAAGTGTTGGTCACGTGCAGGCAACGAGGTAGAGGGCCGTAGCGAGATAAACTGGCAGCTGAATGTGAACCCAATTGGCTGCCGATATATTGCACATTTTAGACCCCTAGACACGATACCTTATAGTTTTACATCTAGATTTAAACTAAGTACTGGGAAGAAATAATTGCTTATTTATCTTTAATAACATGTACCGACGAGATACGTGAGGTCTCGTTTCGTTTAAGTCCAAATTGTGCTTTTACGACAAAAACTCGGGCAGCTTCACTATGCCTAGGTTAGATGTCGTCAGCCGCGGTTCTGTATTTCGGGTTTTTATCGGAGCTAGACACTGATCTCTGGGGCTTACAGTATTGCAAAAATAGTTTCTCAAGCTTTTCTTTTTTTACAGCGATTGCAATACAAATTTCTACACCGTTTTGCGTAAAAGCCTGAGGATTTGATACGGTCACGTGTCTAGTGGTCAAAATTGTACAACATGGCGGCAGCCAAGTGGGGGTCACTTTTGCCTGGTGAACGGGATACCAGTTTATCGCTCTAAGCCCCTCTACCTCGTTGCGTGCAGCAGACCACTGACACAGCGCCGAAATAGGTCAAAACGGTGTCTAAAGACTTTTTTCGCATGGTTCAGCGCTTAACTGACGCGCCCTCGACACGGTGCATCGTTGGATTGTCCGCTGATACAAGGTATGAAACCGCCAAGGGTATGGCCAGAAAAGCTTAGAGGCGGACGTCGTGCGTGAGTTAGATCGGGGGTTTCCTTTTACACTGTTACAGTTTTCAAAAGTCTAAGGTGGCGTGCGCAATCACCGTCCCTTCGCCGGGCGCACAAATAATATAAATAACCATAAGTGCAATCGCGGAAAGTGTGCGATGAGCACTACAGGATGCAGCTCGAATGTGGCTGCAATGTTCCTGAGCTTTACATGTCCCTACCAATGGATCCTCATGTCTATTGACGTCCAGTCCATTGCTAGAGTCGTCAGATCGCTGAGGCCTTTGTAGCAGACTCGCTCGTCACGTTCGTGCTCACGACTACGTCGTCTAAGGGCAAGCGGACTAATTATAAACCGGTGCCTATGCACCGAATAGGTTATCATTGGAAAGGTATGCTACTATTTCATGGCATATGAAGTGTAAGATATTCATCTACGTGCCACCAACCAAGATGCATACTATCAACTGTCTAGAGCTTATCTACATAAGTTACATTAAACTTGTCATTATTCCTTCGCTGTGGAAACACAATCAAAACTTCCCACCGTCCTCGTTCTTTCCAAGAGGCAATGCGTTGGCCTGTCATTAGCCAGCTCGGTCCGACTCGCCAACTGCCAGGCAAGCTTTGGGAGCCCACCACAGCAGTGGCGTAGCCAGGAATTTGTTTCGGGGGAGGGGGGGGGTGAGGTGGGCCAGATGTCGGGGGAGGGTAGATCCCCCCCCCCCTCCTACGCCCCTGCACCATAGCCAAGTCTAGCCAAGTTGCCCCATGCACAAACCGTTGCCTACCCAGATAGCTGTGCTGCAATAACAGCCTGTATTTCAAGTTTTGAGCCCCTTGGCGGCGTCATCGGCGCCGCGATTCGCAAGATGGCGGCACACTTAAAATGAGGTCTATACACCAATACGCCCTGCGCAAACAAGCCTACTTTGCTGCGCGTACGCAGAAAGAAAACGTCTGCGCATGCGCAGTACCGACAGTACCGATGGTATAAAAAAAGCACAAGCTAATCTTCTAAATTAAAATTGCGAATGAACTGCCAAGCGGTTTTGGCGACCGCTCCGCGCGAACCTATATATTATAGATTAAATGGGTCTGTAGTCTATACACAGAGTACGCACTACAGAACGGAAAGTACGATGTTAATAAAGTTGGTAAAACAGTTAAAGTAGAATCGTTCTTGCTTACCTTCCATGAACGTCATTAATGTGCAAGCGACCGCCAAAAGGAACATATTGCCACAAAGTGAAGATCCTTAAATAAAATTAAAAAAACACACACATTTTGAAATGTTTTAGTGGCTAGACTCTCGCATACGAAATCTTATTTAGGCTGGTTTCTTAATTATGCTTTGGTGCCAATAGCCATTCTTTTTTATGACACTATTTATGAAACAATAGCTTATTCATCACCAATTTTTTGTCAGAGAGGAAGAAATCAAAGCAATAGTGTCTTTGGCAACGATTTTGTCAGAATGCCTTTTTATGAATTGTCGTATGGCAATAAAACGTGGTTTGAGGTTGGAGCAGTATTTCTAGAAATACGTGAATTTCGCATTTGTGTAGGTTATATATTTTTTATTATTATTTCTCTTACGTTGCCTCGTAACAACAATTTCACCTCCGGTTAATGTATGAGTAGATAACCTCTTATTCACATCCGGACATATAATTTACTCTAATTGTTCCGGCATACATTGATCCTGGGCTTGTTTTGTTGGTAGCTTGCTCACGTAATTCACGCTATACACGCACGAAATATTCATAGGATTAATCAAACTTCAATCCAGTCGTCACCACACGTCAATGGATCTGCGTAATAACTTTCTTTCAAGACAATTTTGCCGTGAGGTGTTCTTCAAAACAAAAAACGCTATTTCCGGCTGTTCGAACTATTAAAAATATGCAATAGATATATTTTTGTCCTTTTTTCGCGTTGCAGTTAATATATCTGCTGCTTGGTGCACAGCGGGTCATTTTTTATCCACGGGCGACTACAAGTTTTCTCGACAAAAATAATAAGTGTTGTACATCGTTTTTTTAACGCTAACTGTTTCGTTCTATAACACTAACAAAAACTTTTCATGCATTTTTTTTCTATTAGTAGCAATGGGGATCGAAAAGAGAACTTTATAGTTTTACGACTTACCTTCCGTTGAGCTGGGTTATTCTATTCAGAGACTGGCAAGCTCAGACTTGTGATATTTGGTGAGCAGGTGCCACTAACTAGACATGAATTTCCCGACCTACAAATCACTGGATTACTTGCGCGATGGATACAGAATAAACATCTGGATTGAGGATATTGAAAAGGTACAAACGCAATGGCTGCAAGCATTGTGACGCAGATTGAATGCCATCCGTATGCTCTATTCTCTCAAGCAACTCAACGGCCCCTGAGGGGAAAATCTAACGATCCCATCAAATTAGGCTGGAGAAGGCCAGATATTAAGCGTTGTCTGTGAAGCAGATGGTCGTTTGAATTGTGAGTTGACTTATTCAACGCGCGACATTCTTTTCAATGAAGTCACGATCAGCAATCGAATCAGAAATTCAGACGACTTCGTCAGTGGTTTCTTGCGTCGCTGACACTCGTGGTATGATCGAGTGTTGAGGTGAGCGGTCTTCGGTAGCCTAGGCCAGTAGTACGTTTCAAAATCCTCGCGAGCGTCCTGCTGTAGCCAAGTTGCCCAGCCGTTGGGTCGTCATGGTATCCTTGGAAGATTTCTTCTCGAAGGATGGAAAGAATAACCAACAGCCAGGCTGTGTCGTTGTTGACGAAATTCTCCTTGTACAGCACCCCTCTCCGTATGGAAAAGGTAGGCAGGATTCGTAAGAAAGCATTGGGAACCGTACTCGCTTGTCCCTCTAGGTGCTCGATGAGTGCTCGCAGTTCAGGGTCGTCTCGTTGGAGTGCTGCCATGTCGCTGACATCCAGAGCGCCGAGGAAACACTCACCGTCGTCGTCTTCGGTGCAGGCAGAACTGGCCTCGACGGGGACCCTTGACAGACAGTCGGCGTCATTGTGCTCCCGGCCGGACTTGTACACCACGGTCATGTCGAACTTGTGAAGTCGTAGGCTCCACCGGGCGAGGCGCACGGTGGTTATTCAGGAACCGTTTCTGCAGGCACCAGCTGGTACGGCCTGGATGTCGTCCTCCTACAGGAGCAAGATCTGCTGAGCGACAAGCAGTTGCCTTTGTGTCGCGGTCACTGACTACTGCCGAACAGTGGTACAGCCAAATCGAGAAGGAAGCGCTGGGAGTCCTGTGGGCCATCCAGAGGTTTAAAAAGCTTCTGCACAATCTGAGCTGTTTTGACAGAACTGACCACCAGCCGCTGGTCCAGTTGCTGGGCTCCATTGACCTCATGTCTCGCCGCGTCCAGCGGTTCCGCATCCGGCTGCTGCGCTACCATTTCACGGTGCTGTATGTTCCTGGCAAGTGCCTCGCCACTGCCAGTATGTTGTCTAGGGACCCCGAGGTGCTCGTTCCAGCTGCGTCTACTGCGGACAGCGTCGAGCTCTTCGTGTCACAGGTTGTGACTGCACACTCTAAGACAAAGGGAACGAGGAAGATAGCAAGAGCGTGCTTTCCTCCATTTCAATGACGCACCCCCAAGCGGATGCGAGAAGCAGGGAGTTACAAGACGTCTTCCTTCTTTCTGAGGCTGACGCGAGGAAATTTATTCCACCTCATCTTCGTTAGCTGCTCTGGCTTTGTGACTTCTTTATTATTTTCTTTCTGACACGCTGCACGCGCAGTTTAATAATGCAGTATTTGTGCACACACGCATGACCACGCACACTATAAGTAACCCAAAATTGTGAGCCTTTGTATGTCAATCACAGGGCGTCCATAGTATATACTCCCAAGAACGAAGAGCAGTATGGCTGGTTTCTATTCTTCATTTCGTCACATAAGCAAACGAACCCGTCATTAACGGCCAAGTTCCAAAATGATGCTACGTACGCAGGTCACAGTGTATGCTCAAGGGTCTCCCGAGTTTTCTTGAGCCTATTTGAGCGTCACAACGGTGATCCCGTAACTATGGAGACCGTGAAATTCACCGTTGCAGCGACCCTGCCTGTTATTAGTTTGTGGGTCTACCGTACTACGTTCTTACAGGGTGTGTCAACCGATGATCGCCTTGTGTTCCGTTTCTTCACGCATAACCAACATCACTATGGCTGTGCTCTCTACTGTGAAAGCGGTTGTGAACGAAGACGCCAAACAGTCGCCAAGCTCACGTTCTGTTTCGCAGACTGAATAATCTGCAATACCCAGCCGGACGTCTTGCACGAACCTAGCAAAGCAACAAAAGTGACGCATACACAAAAAAATATGCAGTGCTTGTTCTATTGCGTTCATTTTTATCCAACAGGCAGTGGAGAATGCAGAAGAAATTTCTCACTATTTTGCAAACAAGAATTGAAGAGGGGAACAACAAAACAGGATAAAATGTTAGGTTACGTGCGACGAAGGGGATGATACGCGTCCTTGCGGAAACACTTCGTTAAATTTACATAAAAACTCTCTGTAGTTTCGTGATCCTTTTCGAGCTTCTTGGCGTATACTCAGAAGCCTTGCGCCGTTCAGCCACAGGCGTGGAGCCTAGAAAAAATTGAATTACTTGCCTGATTGGCCTTTACGTGCCTGACATGGTCATATGAAAACAGCCATCATATTATGTACCTACTTTCAGAAAACGGTACTTCAAGTTCACCCTGCGACACTAAATACTCGTGTCACCTCTGTTTGTCCTCTCGTTGAGTTAAATGCTTCCACGCTAAATTGACAATAATTTCGATTTTGATTATATAAGCAAGCATTAGTAAAGACAGACGACGGTGTCTTGCAACTAAAGGATACTAAGCAAGGAGGTTAAGAAAAACAGAAGCTCAGCTCTTTGGTATTGAGTCTTCATCGAGAACCTGTATTAGTTAATAATATCATCACTTGAATTTAGGAGTGTGTCACTGCTAAACGAAACGGGAAACCAGTACGGATTGCTCCATCGCTCATCCTCAGTTAATCGAAAAATATTTAACTAATATTCACTCCTCGCGAACAGACGCGTGAATCACTGACAACGATCACAAATCAACAGCTCTCTGCAAAAAGTTTACTATCTTTTGAAGTGAGAATGTGCTGGATTTTGATATTACATAGAAGTCGCGAGTTATTTGACAATGACATATTTCTCGAGGCGAGTGAACAAGGGAAATCTAAACAATGATAGGTTTTGGTTTTATGATTTAAAACCATCGCAGCTATTGCCACAATCAAACAATTAATACTCACTACCACTGCGACAGTTAGGTTCTGTTGCAAACATTTAATCAGAAACTAAAGCAAGAGGAGAAGAGCAAAAGAGCGTACCGTCGAGTCTCGTCCATTGGAACTCGCAACCTCGAAACCAGTGGTTTCCCGGCTTTCGGAAGTAATTGTTTCCCCTATTTGGCACAGCAGGTGATGTGTGATGACGAAAATACATACTGGACCTCATTACAAAAACAACGAGTTTCCACAAAAAAAAAAAAAGAAAGCCGCGACGCGCACGGACGTGGCACGAATCTCGTGCCGCGAGGTACTCCTACACTGTAAAACAATTCCTTAAGTAAAAGGATAAAGATGCCCCGTCATACAATATTTGGTGCTACGATTCTTTGTTGATTCCCCCTCCTGCGTTCCGAAACAGTCAGTGTGTCAGTAACGCTGGCCGTCAGCGATACGCCAGACGCGGCCATCTTAACTTCGCCCACCCCAATCATGTGCCCCTGGTGGACCCCAGCATGGCGGAAACGTTACGCGGAGCCAGGATCGCTCAAAATGGCAGCGCAGAGGAGTCCTTGTTGCAAACATGTATACATTAACACTGCGTACTCGGGATTTTCCTTATCCAATTCTGTTTCGACTGCGACTATGGATTACCGATATAACCCATCGCTAGAACCGAAGAACAGGATTCTATCAGATGCCCTAGAAGCAGATTAGACCTGACTGAAAGTGCCTGAATCGGCAATCAATTAAAAAATAAACATTCTAAAAAAAGAAAAAAAAAGCCCAATCTGCGAAACAAAATAAACAAAAACAGTTCGATCACAACTCGATTTTAGACCTGGACTGGATTTTGCCTTTTTCAATCTGGTTTTGATCTCGCATTGTCGCACTGGGTGCCAAATACTCGTGAAGTGTATTTAAAGTGAGACGTAGTAAATGCCTACTTCATAATTAGGTTTCCGTGTTTTCGGTAAATACCGATAAAACCCGATCGGGAAAACTGAAAAAAAGAAAAAACGAATTGGAGCTGTTTTGGAATAGGGAAATCCGGCTTTGAAAGGAAAGATTTTATCGGCAGCATTTTTGATTTTATAAACATGAACACATCCCGTGGTAACTGTCCTTCTATGTTAGAGTGCCTCAATGGTTGCTTGCCGGCTGATCGAGAAATTCTGCTTGATGTTGCTTCCTTCTTTAAGAAGCACATACTTTTCCCCGTCTCCTTCTGATTCTCGGTACCAGGATGACGTACCAATGACCCTGGTCACAAATTTGTAAGTACGTTGCATGCAGTCGTTTTATAACACTAGCTCCGATAAACACAGATTTGCCGCCCGGCACTAAAAATTAACACATAAAAACACCGACTCCGAAAAAAAAAATAAACCCAGAAAAAACACTCCTTAATTTGAAGAAAAATATACCACCAAATACACATAACCCTATTTATAATGTACATAAAGTATCCTTTTAATTACGTTTACTTGGAACTATTTCGCGCAGAGTACAGATTCTTTCGAACAGTAATTAAATCATTTCGACGATACTTGTCAAGCGCATAAAAAAACAATATAAAAAATAATTTGGGGGCTTTATTTGTCGTAACTCGACTGAAAACCATATCGCGTGTTGAATACGTGAAAGCATAATTCTAACCACCATCTGCTTCACGGACAACACTTAATATCTGTCCTTCTCCAGCCGAATTTGATTCGAACGTTAGATTTTCTATTCAGGTGTTCTCAGATGCCTATGGGTTGCTTGACAGAACAAAGCATGAAGATGGCATTCAATCTGCGTCCACAATGCCTGCAGCCACGGCGTTCGTACCTTTTTCAATAGCCTTAATCCAGATGTTTATACTCTATCGATTGCGCAAATAATCCAGTCATTTTTAGGTCCGGAAATTCATATCCAGTTAGTAGCATCTGCTGACGCAATATCGCGGGTCTAAACTTGCCAGTCACTATATGCAATAACCCATTTCAACGGAAGGTAAGTTGTAAAACCATCAAGTTCTTTTAGATCTCCAGTGCCAGAAATACAAACAAATACATGAAAAGCGGATGAGATTATGTTCACATTCTTGTTAGTGGTATAGAACGATAAAGTTAGCGTGTATAGAACGATAGGTACATAGAATATTTCACACTTTTCATTTAGAAAACTTGTACTCGTTTGTTGACAAAAATGACCCGCCGTGCACTAAGCACCAGATATATTAACTACAACGCAAAAGAAGGACAAAAATAAAGAAAACGCAAGCTTTGAATAGTTCGTAGAACCAGAAATGGCGCTTTTTTATGTTGAAGAACACCTCAGGCGAAGTTGTCCTGAAAGAAATATATTGCGCAGACGCATTGACGTGCGGTGAAGATTTCACTACAATTTGTTTTATCCTATAAATGCTTATTGCTCGTCTAGTGTGAATTATGTGAGCAAGCTACCAACAAATCCAACCTCTGGATCAATGTATGCCGGGTCAATTAGAGTAAATAATATGTCCAGAGGAGTACAAGTGATTATCGCATACCTTAACCGCAGGTAAAATTATTGTTACGAGGCAACTTGAAGAGAAAAATAATTGAAAAGTTATAATCCACACAAATTTAAACTTCGGAAATTTCTAGATATACCGATGTAACCTCTGACCGTGTTTTATTGCCATACGAGAATTCATAAAAGGACATTCTGCCAAAATCGTTGAAAAAAGACATTATCGTTTTTACCTCTTCTTCTCTGACCAAAACTGGTGAGGAATATATAGGGTGTTTATTTTTTATTCTTTCAGATTTGTTTAAAAAAAGCCGTGAAAGCTACACTTATGCTGTTTGTGCAAGGTGAGTTATACGGCCAGGGGACATAGTATAGGGAGATAGTCGCAACTATCAGTCGGCTAATTAGGTAAAATTTGTTAATTAACTTTTAATTAGTGCAAATAGACATATAGTTCCAATTAGAAACTTGCTGAGCATCATCGAAAACCACTAAATCAACTCTTTTTAGAAGGATATAACGCCGGGCAGCATTTGACGGCGTTCTGTAAAAACGCTCCATTTGGACGCGTTTCTAGATTTCGGTTTCTTATCGGAGCGCATCTATGCGCCCGCGGTCCTGCTCCCCAGTGGCTGAGACGCGCAACACACGCGCGCCCTACTTCCCTCCATTCTACGAGGGAGGCGAGGGGTGGCTTTGCGCCGCGACCACCGGGGAGCAGGACCGCGGGCGCAAAGATGCGCTCCGATAAGAAACCGAAATCTAGAAACGCGTCGAAATGGAGCGTTTTTACAGAACGCCGTAAAATGCTGCCCCGGCGTTATATCCATCTAAATAGAGTTGATTTAGTGGTTTTCGATGATGCTCAGCAAGTTTTTAATTGGAACTATATGTCTATTCGCACTAATTAAAAGGTTAATTAACACATTTTACATAATTAGCCGACTGATAGTTGCGACTATATCCCTATACTATGCTCCCATGGCCGTATAACTCACCTGCACAAACCGCATAAGTGTAGCTTTCACGTTTTTTTGTTAAACTAATCTGAAAGAATAAAAAAAACATCCGGTATAAGCTTTTGTTTTATGAATAGTGGCATAAAATAATAGATATTGGCACCAAAGCACAATAAAGAAAGCAGCCTCAATACGATTTCGTATGAGCAAGTCTTGCCACTAAAAACATTTCTAATTATATTCTTTTAAATTTTCTTTAAGGATCTTCACTTTGTGGCAATATGTTTCTTTTGGCGGTCGCTTGCACATTAATGCTGTTCATGGAAGGTAAGCAAGAACGATTCTACTTTAACTGTTTTACCAACTTTACTAGCAGCGTAATTCCCGTTCTGTAATTCGCGCTCGGTGTACAGACAACAGAGCCATTTAATCTCTAATATTTCGGTTCGCGTGGAGCGGTCTCCAAAACCGCGTGGCAATCCATTCGCAATTTTAATTTCAAGGGTTCGCTCGAGCTTTTTTTATTTTTTATGCCATCGTCATTCTTTTACGTTTGTAACATTTCATGCGTAAATTGGTTCCCGCTGCTCAGCTTAACGAACTTCTCTGATTTTCACTATTATGATTTTTAGAGTCATGAAAACAAATGAGCCTGTGTATGGGGTCTTGTGACCGAAGGACGAATGAGAGAGTTTTTTCTGTGGCTAGTTGTCTTTCAAATTCATGATTTAAAAAAAAATGTATGTATAGACTTGTTTGTCGAACATTAGAAAGTCGTGCAGTAGTTTTCAGACCAGCCTGCGCTTATTTTATGCTATGTTTGAAGGTGCGTAAAATACGGATTTGGCGCTCACATAAGCGCCAACCTCACTCTCTGACGTCACGGAGCTGCGGTGGCGCTGCTGTCGCTACTGCCCATGCGCGGACGCATCCTCTCACGCGAATCTAGTTTCTGCGCACGTGCAGAAACCAGACTTATTTGCACACGGCGTGTAGGTGTGAAGACCTTATTTTAAGGGTGACGCCATCTGGAGATTCGCGGAACCGATGACGCCGTCTAGGGTCTCAAAACTTCAAATACAGGGTGTTGTGGCAGCACAGCTATTTGGCTAGACAACGGTGTGGGAATGTGGGGAACTTGGCTAGACTTGGCTATGGTGGGCTACTAAAGCTTGGCTGGCAGTTGGTGAGTCGAACCGAGCTGGCTAATGACAGGCCATCGCCTTGCCTCTTGGAAAGAACGAGGATGAAGATGGTGGGGTGTTTAGATTGAGTTTCCACAGTGAAGGAATAATGAGAAGTTTAATGTAACTTATGCAGATAAGCTCTCGACATTTGATAACTGCATCTTGGGTGTTGGCAAGTAGACGAATTTTTCACACCCTTCACATGCCATGAAATAATAGCATACCTTGCAGGGATAACCAATTTGGTGCATGAGCACCGGTTTGGAATTGGTCCGCTTTTCCTTAGACGAGGTAGTCGTGAGCACGAACGTGACGAGGACTCTGGTACAAAGCCCTCGCGATTGACGCTTGCAATCGACTGACGTCATAAATTAGGATCCCTGGGGAACCTGTAAAGCTCAAAAACATTGCAGCCACATTACGAGCTGTATCCTCTAGTGCTCATCGCACACCTTCCGCGATTGTTTTTACGCTTGTGTAAACTATACGTGTACCCGGCGAAGGCACAGTTATAGAAAGACAACCGTAGACTTTTGAAAACTGTAACAGGGTAAAACGAAACACCCAGAACTATCTTACGCACGACGTCCGCCTGTAAGCTTTTTGCCCATACCCTTGGCGGTTTCATACCCTGTGTCACCGGACAATCCAACAGTGCACCGGCTGGAGGGTGCGCCAGTTGCGCGCTAGACCATGGGAAAAAGATCTATGGGCACCCTGCGTCCACTAAGAGCCGCTACCGATCTCCCGGCGAAGAGCGCCACACGCGGCCACTTTTTAGTCAGCGTAAGTAAGAGCGATAGAGCTCCGACGCCGTTCCCGCGCTGCTCCCGCGCTTCAGCCAATTAATGATGTAGCCCAAGCAGGCAAGCAGACCTTGCAACACCCACCGGTGTAACACTGCAGTTGAGCTGCGACTGCCGGGGTCGCCTCCCGATGAGTACGCGCGACGCCGCCGCGAGAGGCGCGCGTATCGGCACTGAGTTAGATCTGCAGGGTGCCCATAGACACTGTTTTTAGCCACTTCAGGGCTGTGTAAGTGCTCTGCTGCACGTGACCCAGACTTTTGCTGTTTAAAGGTAGAGTGCAGCGCTAATTCAGCGCCGTCAGCAACTAAAACTTCCGCAGCTCTGACGTTTAAATATCTCAGCGCTACCTAGCATGTTTGAACCGGTTTTAATTCAGACGCTGATTACGAATAAATGACTAGCTTCATTATAAAGCTTTTGTAATTTTACATGTTTTTTAAGTGATAGTCATTCCTGCATGAAATGCAGTATTTAGGCGATTATTTTACTTTGATTATAAGTAAATAACCAGTCTGGTATAGTATAGGTTACGTGACGTCAATTTTCGCGCTAAATTTGGTGGAAAAACTAATTCGCGGGGTAGGTCACGTGACATTAATTTCCCAGGCAAATTTAGCGGTGAAACTGAATTGCTGCATTGAACTTCTGACAGCAAGTTAAAGGGACATTGAACACAAGAAATAATAGAACATTTTCTACCTAGTTTGTACAGACATGTCTCAAAATAAATGTTCGTAAACAATTTTTTTTTTGCCGGATATTTGTGGTGCAGTACGAGTTTCTCGATTTGGTGTCGAAAGCGAAATTCTGCTCCTGTGGAATGATGATGATAACGATTGTACTTAACTAGTGTGCGCTGTGAGTATGGTGGTGCCTGGAATGTGTCACCGACTGGTGTGTTTACCGCGTCCAAAAACGTGGACCTTCGATTCCCGCCTGGTGACGTCATAAAAGTGTCATGGTCTCGCCGGTCGCGATCCTGGCGGTGTTCCAGCAGCGGTGGTGGAAGTACCAGACGCCTGTTCTGCTGCAGGTCGCTCTCTGGTGTCACAGTTCACGGAAGCTGCAGCAGCCAGAAGTTGGGACGCTATGACGACAGCGACACTCGCGTTCGCTCGAACTTTTCGCCAGCATTTCTACGACCAACCGCCAGGATCGCGACATCCGACAGCATGCCACTCCGGCTTCTGTGACGTCATTTGTTGCAACTTCGAGACCCCTTTTGATGTATGGGCAGGATAGGACTCTAAACACATCAGTCGGAGACGCGTTCCAGGCCCCATTGCTGTGAGTTGGCTGTATACAGGTGTATACACTCTGTTTCACTGCAGCCAAAGCTACAGGGGAGAGAGCGTATGCCAACTTGTTCAAGAAGAGGGAAAAGAGGAACGAAAAAGAAGGGCTGAGTTTCTCCGTTCCTCCTTTCTCTCTTCTTCTGAACAGGTCGGGATACACTCTCTCCCCTGTAGCTTTGGCTCTACTGTACCGTTTTAGTGAGACGGAGTGTATGTGACCTGACGTGAATTTTCCAGCTGAGTTTAACGAGGAAACTGAATTGGTGTAAAGGTCTCGTAGCGTCACGCCACGTGACATCGATTTTCCCGCTGAATTTAACGGGGAAACTGAATTGGTGTTTAGGTCACGTGACATTAAATTCCCCTGCTAAACTTAGCGGAAAACGCACGGACAGACGGGCACAATTTTGAAGCGGGGGGGGGGGTACCTTGAACAAAAGAAAAAAACATATTTTATGCTCTAATATTTGTGTATCTTCCTCCAAGGTTCCGGATGGCCGGATCGACAATTGCAGTCAAACTCTTGTGCGCAGTCACGGCCGATATATTTATGGTGGACGGAAGGCAAAGGATGGAGAATTCCCATGGATGGTACTGTGCATACTACGCGTGAAACCGGGGAGTCACCACTCTGTTGGCTGCTCCCTCTACTTATAGACCAACTCATGTTTGCAAACAAACCTGAGCGCCCCTAGCGGACGCCACCGGCGCTCCGCGCTTGCGGCGCGCCGGTGGAAGTTGATGTTGTCGGCGTCGGCATGAGCCCCTGTGCTCTTTTTCGCGTTAGAATTGTTGATTCTACGTCTTCCTAGCAATGTCTGCAAGGGGCTCCGGATGTATATCTGATGTGTGGGGGCGACGTCTGGGGCTCATGTCGCATCGTCAAGTTCACCCCTCTATCTCTTTCTATATATACAAGATGTTTCAGAGAACTAAGGCCAAATCGCTCGTAGCGAAAACTACTCATCGCAACGAAAAAAGGCTTAGTGTCGTTTTGGTCGTAGGCCAGGTGCCCATTTAGGAAAATTATTAAAGTCCGGGATAATGAAGTTGTTAATTATTTTTTGCGTAATTAACTTTTTTAATATTGTGTTTAAGGGCATGGTTTCAATTAGAAAATTGGTCAGCATCGTCGAAAAACACTAAATCAACAAATTGCAGAACGATAGAAGGCACGCGAAGCATTTTACGGCTTTCTGAAAAACCGCACAAATTCGACGGGTTTTTAAGTTTCGGTTTGCTATCGGAGCGCGTCTCGGCCCCGGCGGCACTGCGCCCAGTGGAGAGATAGTGCAACCAGCCTCTGCTGCGCTGTCATTGCGCGACGCAGCAGACGTTAGAGCCGAAACGTTGCCCAGACCTATTTTGATGACCCGAAACTTGGTTTTGCTACCAAAGTCTGAACTTTGGGGTACTGTTTATAACTTTTCTCATTAAACCCCCCCCCCCCCCCAAAAAAAAAAGTTGACACTGGACAGCCAACACCCGGCTTGACTCACCATCTCCTAATAACAAAGCCTAAGTGCTAGAGTTTGTTTACGTCACCCATCAGAGGTCAATGTGAGGCCCAGCGTTGGACGGAAGTTCTACGTCACTGTTTAGATGCGAATCGTGTCCTCCCTGATTGGACACATGTCCCAGCCGAACTCTACTGACGAAGCAAAAAACTTTACAATGTGTGCCCCGCGCTGGCATCCGTTACGTGACGTAAAAAAGTCTGACACTTAAGCCTTGTTATCTAAAGTCACCGACAAGCTTAGTAAATTCACGACGTGACGAGTCCCCAGCATCATCGCTCCCCAGCAAATCAGGTTGCGGCATTGGCCGAAGAACTAATCACGAAGCGAGAAGCCTGAATTAACATAATAAACCACGCCCAGTGTCGACTCTCTGACGTTACGCCACTGCGGTGGCGCTGCTGTCCACACTCCGCATGCGCACATGCTTTGCCTCACCTGAATTTATATATATCCACGCCCGGTGCGAGAGACGCGGGCTGGTTCGTAAAGAGTGTGTAATAGATTAAAGGGGGGGGGTTCTAGTAATGCAGATGGCGGGTGACTTAATATACTATAGACCGACACGCGGCGCGACATTGTTTACCAAATCGGACGGAAGGCCACGCATGCGCAGAAGCTATGAGGGCTGAAGTGGCCAGGCTCTCCGTGTTTTTGCCATTGCGTTGTGTGGCGTGCGCTCGTGTTTGACGTTGAAGGGACGCTTCTGGATTTATTTGTGCGTCGTATTTCCTGCCAACGTATGTCGTATGTTATGCCAGACCATTTGAGCCCGCTACCCGAGTCTCAACGGCAGCGGTATCGAGACAAAGTGTACGTGGACGCGTTGCCTTCGACGATCCGTACGCCGTAAACAAGGCCTGCGGGAGTCCCGACGTGAAGTTTCTGCCACCGACTTTGATGGCTCACATTGTCGCTTATTTAGTTTTCTCGTCAAGACACTTCACGGCCGACGCGGTGCAGACGTACATGACTCTCGACGCCTACGATTACTTCGAGCCGGTTTCCGCGCTGCCGGCTGGATCAGCAGACTGTGGGCCTGCGAAAGTGTATTTATTAATTGATTAAATACGCACAGAGTCCTTCGTGTCAATGTATGATATTTTTCTTACCCTCGTGACCACAAGGCACGAGAAGCGGTAACACTTTGTCCACTTTGCCGCCGATCTCCTTCCGCTTGGAAGCACGGGCGTAGCGAGCCACCGACGAGCGCTTGGCCGGTGCTTTGTGCGCGAACACCGCGGGAACAAAATGAGGGTGGTCTCGATCAGACGACACTTTCCCTGCACATAAGCAAGCCTCCGGACGGAGATTACAATGGAAGCCACACTTGCCGTCAAGAAAGTGCTTGCCGCGCCAACGGTCGTCATCGCGAGGCGACCATTCTTTTCGATCAACGGATATTATCCAACTTCTGCGCCTTTCAGAGTCCGCCGAGAACTTCTGGAAACCCACTCCGCTACGTTTGCTGGACCTTTCAGTGCAATGAACGGCTACACATCTTTGCGGCATGCTGAAATGCTGACGACGCCCGCCCTTACAGAAAATGATCAATAAGTTTCAATTGAGTTTCTGATGTATTCTTATAGAATGCATTAGAAACTCAATTGAAACTCAATGATAAATGTTGAAAGGGCATGCAAAACGTGCGGCCTTCTGCCCACACCACCCGGCTCCCGCGCGATCTCAGCGCCCCCGCAGCTCCGTGACGTCAACCGCGCGTGTCGGTCTATGGGGAGATGGAAAACGCGGTCTCGCGTGGCATTAATAGACTATCACGACCTGGAAATCTTGATGAGTGCCCAAGTGCCAAGAACTGTATAAATGTAAAAGAACAGCGCGAATGAGCAGGTGAGCTGGCGATGATTAGTGTGAGACGTTCGACGTCTCAAACTATCGAGACGTCGTCCTCTCGCTGTCTTTTCCCTTTCGACTTGAAGGTTTCTCAGTTTTTCCCGCACCGCAATAATTAGGTGTGCCCTTATGATTAAGTATAAATGTATAATTTTCTTTCGCGCTAACTGATCAATTTCTATTTAAATCGATAAAGAATTCACTCGTTATTTTATATCCGATCCGCAGGTGTACTTCGACATTGTCACAGTGAATGAGACACTAATTTGCGGTGGATCCATAATTAAAAGAGACGTTGTGTTGACTGCTGCCCACTGTATATTGCTCTCGCCTGGGTAAGTCAGGTTGCGCCTAATTTTAGTAATATATTTTATTAAATCGGGTTTTTATATTTCAGATTCAATACAAGCGAGTCAAGCTTTTATGCTGGAAGTTTGGACCTAAAAAATGTGGGACTATACTTGCAACGAAGGAAAGTAAGCATATTCATTGCTCTATAAAATTTTCATATAATGCTCAGATGATTAGTTTCTTCTATAGATCACTGCTATTGTCCAGTAACCCTTAATACAACTATCTTTATTTTAGGACAGATACATCTTCACCAGAATGTTTGCAAATCGTTTACAAACGACTCGGAAAATTCGATCTGGCTTTATCCAACCTGTTTGTTCCACTACATCACATTGCGCGAAGCATTGAATCATTATTATGGTGCCATAACATTACGGAGGCAATTTAAATCGGCTGCTTAGTTATGAAAATGTTAATTTTATATTTTGCGCAAAGGTTAAATTTTGATATCAATTAACACACGTACGCAAAGTAATAACTGCAAGCATTAGGACAGGAAAAATAGACACACATTACAATTTTGTATTATCACAAAGTCCGCTTCAAACGTATTGTTTTATATTTGTAGAAATCAAGTTATGTATAAATCTTGCAAAGCGTAAATTGTTTGATAAAAATGCATGTTTATCCCCTAAAATTCCTTGATTTTATTTTTTTTTCATATAGAAGACACAACAATATTACTGCCATTTCCGTGGATTATTTGTTTTACCGTGTTCTTGAAAGAACACTGATTGTTTATTTAAAATTTCAGCTATCTCCGGGGATGGCGAAAACATTTCTCATCCCGGCGCAGTTCCGACGAAATCGAAATTGAATCGCTGAAAAATTGAATTTGTCAGACCCATTTCATGTATAAAATCTTATAAGCCGTATTATTCCGGTTACAGGTAAAATTTTTCACAAAGTCCTGTCAAAAATGTCTACGAGCAATACGCTGTGCTAACGATCCAAAGACTAACAAGAGAAGCCGGTATATTTTATTCGACTATAATATACGAGGTTCTAAACATGCGACTTTTAATTGTCCCGAACTGAAGATGACCTTCTCATTCAGTGGACACGTTTGGGCGCCTGGCAACTTACTTTTGTGTTCACTGCAGTGCTTTTAGGCTCACATAAAGCGTGTAGTGAAAACACTAAGTAAAGGTGTCCGAACGGCACCACCTCGCCATGTACCAAGTGCGGCGAAGATTTTCTTTTATTTCTGCCAAACGCCAAATGCCACGAGCTCAGAGCAGAGGGGGACGCAACTTGTCTTTGAATAAATATGCACGATTTCAGGCGTTTTAAATCAACTTGTCACAAAAAACAACAACAACAACAACATGCAACAAGGGAGACTTGAATTTCTTAAGGTTGTGACTTTCTTGATAACACCACCACACGCCCTCAGCACACGAACGCAAGAAAACCGAAAAAAAAGCTTGAGTCACCTTTGCACGCATGTAAGCTTAGGGTTCGAGGCGATGCTCTTTCGGTCCTTTCAAATTATAACCGCGAAGAAACAGGTGTGTACATATTAAATCACTCCACGTGGATTAATGTGGATTAATGTGTAACCCTCCTTCATTACGTAACAGAGTGCTCTCCGCTACAGATCAAACAATTTATCACACACGAGGACTATATGGGAGACGTCACGAAAGAGCACAGCAATGACATCGCCCTCATCAAGTTGACCCGACCTTTCGATTTTGAGGCCAGCCAAGGACGCATTGGGACCGTGTGTCTCGCCAGGATGCCCCCCGGCCCGGGAAATTCGTTACAGTAGCAGGATGGGGATTCACTTCTCCGGGTAAGAATAGAGTTTACGTGTTGCGTATAAGGACAAACGCAAGTGCTATGAGTTAACGTTAGCTTTGCGTGCTTTGGACTCCGGATGGCGACGACGCTATTTCTTTGCATACACACAAGCGTTTGCGTACGCTATTTTTAGAACTCACTAATGGCTACAGAATTTATTGTTTTCGGAGCCTTAAATAATATCTCTTAAATTCACCGATCTTTCCAGATGCTCTTGTCCAAGTTCCCCTTTTCGAATGGTCACCACGAGAGCAATCCCACTAGGGATGCTTCTGATGACCTTCTCCACCAGCGTGTTAATTACGGGATAGAGTCAAGACACTGCTAAAAAATCGAGCGCAAATCAACGCCGTGCTTAGTAATCCATATCTGATTGACAGAATTTTATATTCTTGTAGTCGCATGCGAATTCAGAAGCCATTTTGTGTTATAAAGAATTAAGTACCTTACGTATATCCTGTATTTTTTGAATTTATACAAACCTTTTTTCCACGAAGTGGAATATTCCTACGTGGACGCGGTCTTCGTTGTAAGCTTATCCAGCAAGGGAAACAAAAAAATGGTTGATAATTTTCACGATTGCCCGGTTAAGCAACTAAACGCATGTAATGGCTTCATGCCTTATGTGCCTGGCAACTGCAGTCTCCCCGGCAGCCTGCATTACATGCTAATCTAATTAGCACATCTTCCGAAGCGACATCAGGCTTCGAAACTATTAACTTGTTTGTTTTTCGCCCTGTTTGTCACCCGGCTCTAAAACTGGGCAAACATGCGCGACACAAACCTGAGGCAGGGACAAGGCTCTTCTTAGTGGGTCTGTACAGAAAACGTAACATGGCAATTAACTGATACAAAACAAAGGGCTGCGCGTTAATCTTTGCAGTTTGTTCTTACACATCACAGTCTCAAAGAGCTGCAGAAAAAGTGCCCTCCTTCAAAATCTAGGCTGCCATTTTTAGCAACTAGTTTAATCAGTGCAGCGAGGACGTCGGTTTGCTCGCTGGAACACTACGAAACAGATGACCTATAGTTTAAAAGTGTTATTGTAACATCGCTATTACTGATTACGTAGGCATGACGGGAATTTTTCCGTTACTGTTTTGACGTATACATTACTAATGCACGACCCAATTCCGTCCGACATTTTACCTTCCCCATGTAGCCTGAGGGATCATCGGTTTTACAACGATTGGTGTTATGGGCGCTTTTCTTTATAATTTATAGCTTTCTTTGGTTATTTACGTATATTTCCGTTTCATAACCTATATGTTTTATAATATATTATATATTTTAATTACACGTACTAAATCAACCTTAGTGGTAAATATTGCGCTCCAGATGTTGTCAGAATCCTGAACAAAAACAAAAGCTAAACAAGTTTATTTGTGCACTGCTGGCAGAACTGTGAGTGCGTTGCTTTACACGTATTCTAATCAGCAAAACAATAGTTTGTATAGCTGTGCTGTCAACCCTGATCAACTTTTCTGCTAGAATAGGCTGTGCTTTACCGATTTTAATGCTATGCATACTTTCTCACGTGCAGATGGAAACAGGAGCTACCATTTGTTGGCTGTCACCGTTCCTGTGATAAAAGACAAAATCTGCAGGACTACCCACATACATTTTTATCGGCCCAAGTTAATGTTCTGCGCCGGGGAGAACAGCAAACAATCTGGAAAGGTACGTAACGAAACAAAAAAATGTCATAGCGCGCGGGCAAAACAAAAAACTGACACAGCAAAAAGAAAAAAGAAGAACAACAACAACAAACCTCAGAGACGAAGAAAAAATATTAAGCTAGTGTTTCGACATTATGTTATTGCGTCTCACATCTTGAAGGGGAGGTACAACAATATTCAGTTGGAATGTTTTTCACTTTAGACTAGCTATACTGGCACTCGTGGGGCCCATCTATACTCGCACGCAACGTCATTGACCAAGAACAGCATTTTGTTGCGGTGTGATTTCAAGGACAAAAGCGAGCGTTTACATTAAGTCTCTCCTTCCCAAAACTTGCTGACGTAGCATGGAGGTTGCAGTTTCGGCGTAGTCCCCCTAGTGAGGATATTTGAATGCGGATCGAATATTGGACCCGAGCATTGCGTGAGCACTTGATTTGGGCTCGTGATGATCTATAGCTCGACAAGTACACGGATAGGGGCTCATTGTTCAATCACTTCAATGACAAGAAAAGCCGAACCTACGACAATGCCAACCCCAGCGCGTGGCTGTGATAAACATTGGTGGCATATAATCGGCTCCAGATATCACGTGGTAGTTCTTTCTGGCTGCAACCTGACAATACAAAACGCCGCTCTCTTCTTAGCTTGAGATGTCTTATAGGTTATGTTTTCAAAGGTAATGTGAAGCTTCAAAAATAGCTGCCGAAACCACTATTGTTGGTTGACAATGAATTGCCATAGCATTCATCCCGCAAAATTTAGCGGGGAAACTAAATTCATGCAAAGGTCCAGAAGTCAATTTTCTCGCTAAATTTAGCGTGGAAACTAGGTTGGTGCATAAATCGCGTGACGTAACTTTTTCCGATAAATTCAACGGGCAATCTGAATTGGTGCATAGGTCATAAGACATCAATTAGGAGTCATTTGGAGGCCAGAAACGTCCTCGAAATCGGGAGGAGGGTATGCTAAATAATGCTATCGCATTAAAAGCGCAGCTGCGAAGTTCTCGCATTAGAAAGCATAGCCGCGAAGCTCCATGTCACGTGACCTATTCACAAATTAATCTTCCCTAGCTAAATTTACCGGAAATTTTGGCGTCACGGAACATGGTCACGTGACCTATACGCAAGTTCAGTTTCCCCGCAAGATTTAGTGGGGGAAAATTTACGTCATGTGACCTCAACACCAATTTAGTTACCGCCGTTCAATTCAGCGGGAATTAAATTTGACGTCGTAACATGCACAAATTTAGTGTCGCCGCTAACTTATGACACGAAACTCAGTCTTCTCCCGCTAAATTTAGTGGAGAGAATTACATAATTTCATGCCACGTGACCTATACACAAATTCAGTTTCTGCGTTAGATTTAACGATAACAATTTTCTTTCTTTCTTTCTACGGCTTCTATTGCGTGGGTGGAGAAACGGAAGCCTGCTTCATGGGTTGTGAACGTCAGGGACTTGTTCTAAGCGGAAGTTGCGTGAAGTACTGAAATCGTTGAAGCACCCCTTCAAAAAAGCACTAAAATGCTTTTAGAGATCCTCATTGCATTGTCATAACTCAATCTGCGAGTTCTAATCATCCAAAAGAAACTTAGTGCCCTTCCGCTCTGTGAAGAACGATGACCCGCGAAGATGTAGTGGGATGACTATATGGACAACTCACGGCACTCGGAGTCCTGATGGACGCATCGCATACGCTTGGCGTTGGCGGCTCGCTCCTCGTCGGTCGTTTTCGCTCGACCACGTCGATAACACTCACGCTTCTGCTGCCGCCGACGCTCTAGACGGGCACGCTGTTGTTCTTCGTCCGTCAGAGAGCAGCTACTCGATGGTCCCGACCCGTCGGCCGCTGCGCGCTCTCGGCGGCTGCGGCTTCTCTTCGCTATCGCGCCCATTCGCGCTTTTGCTCTCGCTGTCGGACTTTGAGGGTACGTTCTTCTTTCTGAGAGCGAACTACGCGCGTTCTGCCCATAGCAATTCCAAAGTGCAACTGCTGATAACGTCCCAAGAGTGATGACTACGTCAGAAGAGAAGGAAGCACTGCGGTTGCACTCTCAGAAAAAGGGGTATATTCTTACACCCCTTGTCCCACGCACGACACCCCAAAACTTCAGTTCGATGTGGAGCGCGCTGACGTGGAGCCGTCGTTCCCAACTGTCACAGACGGCTTGATAGCCGTGTGGTACAACATATTGAAATAGCTAATGTACGTATTATTGACTACCAAAAAAAGTGAAAGCCGTTTACAACTCCCTGTAACGCCGAATTAGAGCGCAGCTCTTGAGGAGGAGGGAAGGCACACGGGGGGGTCACGTGACCTCGGAGAGGGGGGTCACGTGGCCTGGGGGTCACGTGACCTCGAAGAGGGGGGGGATTTCCCCGCTAGCGGGGAAAATTTTCCGCTAAATTTAGCGGGGAAAATTTCCCGCTGGATTTAGCGGGAAAATTTTCCGCTAGATTTAGCGGGGAAAATTTCCCGCTAGATTTAGCGGGAAAAATTTTCCGCTAGATTTAGCGGGGAAAATTACCCATCATGCACCGCGCGGTTACGCCGACGCCGACGCCGACGGCGACGGCGACGCCGCCTCAAGCCGGAAACGGGCGCCTAAGCGCTGCGCTCTAAAAGTAATCGGGGTTTTCTTGGTATTACTGCAAAACCTCAGTGTTTCTTCTCTGTTGTCTTTGATACGTACTTTAGCTGTTTCATGAGGTGTATCTCACCGTTCTCAAGCCCCTCGTAAAAGTTGACGCCGTCTGTTCGACGTCAGCGCGCTGTACGTCGAACTTAAATTTTGGGGAGACATATATGGGACAAGGGGTGTAACAATATACCCTTTTCTCTGAGAGTGTGGTAGGTAGTCTATGACGCCGCGAATTCTCGATCGACACGCTATGCCCGCGCACGCAAAATGTTTCAGAACCTAGACCATAGACAGCTTCGTTGTAAAAACAGAACTTACCTTTATGAGTGTTTGGTTTGCGTATTAAAAAAAGTGATCAAAGTTCCCGGCACTTATCGTCGTGCGCACAACGACAGATGGCGCTACCGATACTTGCTGAAAACTGGCAAATTGTTAGGCACGGACGACGACGAGTGAGCATCGCACAGCTTGCGTCGTGTGGTAGATGCAATTTTATGAGAATTTCAAACAAAATTGGACGTAAAAGCTCGGACAGTACTGTGAGTGAACATCCCGCGCCCATTAAGATTGGTCTTGCTATACCGCCAGTGGCTCAGGAAACCGGGAACCAAAGCCACGGAAGAAGGTAAACTTAGCAGAGCCTTAAGAGGTGGCAACCGCAGCGATGAAGGTTCCAGACTTGAAAAGGAGCTGAGGCCAAAGGATCTTTCTACTGCCGGCAACAAATAAGAACTTATCGAACGCCTGCAAGCTACAGAGGGATCTTCCAGAGATATCAGTCCAGATGTTTCACCGGTGGAGCTCCTGGTTCACAGCGTAGACGAAGATGAAGACAACGTGCTTGCACAGGATAACTGGGTTACTCCTATGGGGGGCAAGGACGATAAAGACGAGTATGTGCACTGTTCCGACATATTCTCAACCACCAGGAGCCATCTGAAGACAAGAGCACAAATGAGGCATCGGAACTTTTTATTGAGGAAGTCAGCGATGAACAGCCCGCGACAAACGACGTTCCGTCCCAAGGGACATGCAAGGACTGCGATTCGCTTGCTGAAATGTATCGAATGCACCAGCAGAAAATAGATGATCTAAAAGAGCGACTGAATGGTCTTGCCGAACAAATTCAGGGAGCGGTGACTACTCAAATCTCATAACACCAAATGCAGCAGAAGATGACACTGCTGTTGCTGAAATTTAAGGAACTGACAGAATGGAGGAAGCCCCTAAATGGCATGGCGATTAGTTCTCTAGAGTAAAGCTCCCAAGCTACTAATGAAGTGCCGGTATTGATAACCGAGGAGCAGTTAAGCGTCTTACATGCTGGTTTTGACGCCAGCATCAATAACCATAGAAACAGTGATTGTGGAAAAAAAACGAGACGACGGCGGTATCGGGGACAGTGTTTGAGGACCCCGAAGCGTTGACGGATAAATATATACAGGGTAGTTAGAAATATCATAAGGGCCATGATGAGCTGAAGCCGACCAAGATAAAGTCATGAACGATCCTCACGTTCCACGAAACTGAGATGAATAGAAGATGGCTGGGCGGACAGGGTATGTGGCCCAAACATTCCCATGTCCCTGGTCCTAACCAAACAACACAAGGGTAATAAAGGACTTAAACGACTGGAAGTCCATTACTGGAGTGACTCGAGAGGTCTTGATAGTTCGGGCCAGTGACTGTGGGGCAGATTGCCCAAGCTTTTGAATCTGCGGTGAATAACCCACAAAGTGTCGGGGTCATATTCAACAATAAGGCGACTGTTGAACAAGTCCCAGCAATGACTCACGAATGCGAGGAACAGGACCCAAGAATTCCTCGTATGTGCTTCCTTCATTTAGGGATTAATGACATATTAAGAGGCCAGCAGCCAGAGACTTGTGGAAACCATTCGAAAAAGGTTGAGCTCACGTAAATCGTATTTGGCCATCTGCTCGGTGCCAGAGGTTGCGAAAAAAGGCAAGGCGATACAAGGCGCGATGATGCTTCTGTATGCGAAGATCGGGAGTTTGTGCAATAAGATCCGAGCAAGGTACGTTGATCTAAATGCGGAGCTGGCTGTCTATACAACACCATGGACAGCTATGGCGTACACTACGGAGAGATGGGTGCCCAGCTGGTTTCCCATCGGGTGGCGCATATGGCAAAGCTTTTTTGTTGTTGTTGTTGTTTTGTTTTAAGCGATGAAAAAACGAGATGTCGGAACAAGAAGGCAACCGTGGGCAGATGCGGAGAACCTGGAGCTGCGATACCTTTGGAAAGACGATGAACAGAGAGAAAAGAGATACATCAGGACTGGAAGTGCGTAAGTGTCATTCCAATCCCCGAAAAGGGATGTAACCGTCAGTACCTTCGACACTCTAGACCCCTTGCCGCGACAAGCACGGTGTATAGGAGTTGCCCACATTGTCAAAGAGTACTTTACCGCATGGGCCGAGGATGAGGGACTTTAACAGAACTCCAGGGAGGTTTTCGAAGAAGGCGCCAGTTGGAGGATTACGTTTTTAGCCTAACAGAATAGTAGAAAATCGGCCCGAAAAAAAGACAGGAGTCTAATATGTTGTTTTCTGGATATATCGAAGGCCCAGGATAGTGTTCCCCATGCACAGCTCGTTTGAGAACTAGAACAGCTTAACAAACACCAAGAGTGGATAGATCTAATCCGCCGTTTCTATCAAGGCAACACCATTAGCAAACAGGTCGGTGAATCCAACTCTGAGGATGTTTTGGTGACAAGGGGCTTACGCCAGGGATGCCCATTATCTCCCCTCTTGTATGCTTTATGTAACCGTCCTAGAGAACCAACTCATTCGATCGGACTTAGGCATTTTGTTAGCTCCACTTAGAGTAGGGTCAGCGTCAACTGGGTATTCCCGGGATTGACTATTGAGACGATATTACCTCCTCATCAGTGTTCGAATTGCAAGAACTTCTGAACATATTGCCACGGGCGCGCTGCCTCTATTGCCACGGGCGCGCTGCGTCATTCGTGAACATATGCACCGAGGAGGCTAGGACGCTTGGCCTGAAACTCAACAGGAGCAAGCCAGCAGCGGTGGTATTTTCGGGACCCCTTGAGACGACACTCGACGGCCTTCAACTAGGGAGTGGGGTAGAGGTTCGATATACCAGCCCGTAATTCGTACAAGTATCCCGGGTATTGCGCTTTCAAACTCGGCAGCTTACCTGCAAGATAACCACTCCCATCTCCGTCAAGCAACTATAAGAGGACTCAACCTTCTTCGGAAACAGAGCCTCTGGTGTTACAACATATTCATCGTTTCGCAAGATCTGTGGAAAGCAGTAGTTGCACCAGGGCTGACGTTTGCAAATGAAGTGGCTTGTGTCCCCGGTGATGTCCGCACCCTTATGGAGCAAAGAAAGCAAGAGGTGCGACGCTAAACACTATAGGCTGCCACGGAACGATTGCCAACGATGCAGTCCAGGGTGACCTCGGCATGTCCACTTTTGAGAGCTCGTGAGGCGACCAGCAAAATTATACGACGGACGCCTTCGCCCTTTGGACAGCTGCCGTTGGGCCAAAAGATTGTTTACTGTATGTTAACTTGACTGGACTACGAACCCGATGGCAGAAGCGTCTTTATCAACTTGAACAAAAGTACGGTTTCTCTCAGGACCGAGTTCAAGCGTCTATGGAAACGGAATGGACGAAAGAAGTAAGGAAGAAGGTTCGCAACCAGGAGTCCCGACGTTGGCTTCAAGACGCACAAAGTCGATGTTAGGTACGTGCTTGACCTACAAAAAATAACCATCGCCTAGGAAGCACGGCTGTACGATAACAGCCTGGGCAGCAGCTTATTGCTTGAGGCACGGGGCGGGTGACCTTTCGGACACTACCCTACAGACGCCGGTTTGACACCAGTGACCTCGAGCGTGCAGTGTGTGCGGGGCCCACGACGAAACGGGGAAACATATTGGGCTAGATTGCGGGACATCCTGCCATCCCGATCGCAGGACAATGACATATATTCTTAGCCTTGTCGCTTGCTGAAGCGCTCGGCTTTTCAACAAATGACGCCGGGCAAAGCCAAACAGATTGCGCCATGACGGAGCTGCTGGTAACCTCCAGTGGTCTGCACCGATCAGTGGTAAATACTAAAAGAAGACTGGCGGATTGGTGGAGGAAGATGCACCTCAGGGGGCATTAAGGTTCGCACAGCCCCAGGCTCGAGCAGTAACCTGGTTCAAGCCCGCCTGTTTCAAAGGGAAGAGCGTCATCGTCATCATCATCACCATCATCAGCATCATCCATGTGATCGAACGACGGACGGTGCTTGTCGTAAGCACTGATGAGCGATGGGTTCCGGCGTGGACGAGCGGACACCGCTCGTCTACGCGGGAAGCCATCTCTCGCAAGTGGCTGACACGCGCAGTCCGTCGTTGACTCAAATTCAAAAAGTGTCGGTAGCCGACTGTCATTCTGCGCCGAAGGTAAGTACGGGGAACTTTGATCACTTTCTTAATGCAGATCGTCTGCATGAATGTAATTTCGTTTTTTTTAGGACGCTTAGCTGGTAGATTTAGTTATGATTATAGAGCGAAGATCATAGAGCGATGATCTATAAAGCGAAGATAGAGTCGATCCTCAATGCTCTTGGAACATGTGAAAGTGGACATGCATTACTAGCCGAAGGCAACGCAAGGCTTGCGGCAGCCTGGCAGAAAGTTTTGAAAAGCAAAAAGAAAAGACTCCGCTAGTCGTAATGCACCTTTAACTTGAGTACAAATTCGCATTGCACTTCAGTAATGTGATTTATCAAGTCGGAGACTGCTTCGATTTATTATATTATATAAATAGTCAACCTAATGATGTGATATTTAGTACTAAGCTGTCCAGCGCTTAAAACGAATATTTTTAGTTTTCTAAGTATATCTGCTCCAAAAGCCACTTTTGCCGCTCCGAAACACTGTTTTGGCTGCCCCCTAAAACCACTTTTGCATCTCCAAAACACTGTTTTGGCTGCTCCAAAAGCCACTTTGCTGCTCCCGAACACTGTTTTGGCTGCTCCGAAAGGTGCTCCGAAACGGCTTAAGACAATCACATCACTGATAATGACGCATCGAAAGTTTCCCAGTGTTTTGCAGAAGGTCCGAATGTTTCCGGTCTGTGTCCAACGCAAACGCACACACCAAATTTACAGAAAAAACTTTAATGCATGTCGAAAGCATCAAACGAAAACACTTCATCAAAGGGACTATGGTAAACTGCTTTTCGTATCATGATGGGACTATAATGCTTTCGCATTGCCACACGTGAAAAGTCTTAAATGTCTCTGCCAAATTTTTCTTTCAAAAAAAAAAGAAGACACATACAATGCCTTGATGTATACAACAACTGAAACAAGAAAAATCTGGATTTGAAAAAGATGGCTTCTGAACGTGAGCGATTTTCGAAACGCTCGTTTGTCTTCAGGTTTCTACTTAGGCCACTGCCGGCGACATCACGCTAATTGTGCATTTGTATTATCATCCCACTCTTAGGGCGATTCTGGCGGTGCTGCTGTCGTGAGAACTGCTCGCAAGTCACTGCAGGTTGGAATCGCTTCCTTCACTACTACGAATAATGAATATACATCTCTAGTATTCACCAAAGTCAGCACTTACACCAAGTGGATTATTGATACACTGAAGAAGCTCAAGTAAATGCTACCCTTAGGCAAACATTGATGTGTCTGTCTAAGTTCAATGGACATTGCAAGATGCCTGGGTAGAACTCGCAGCGGCTGTCGCCCGTGTGTTGATAAAGACAAAAGAAGACATATTGGCTCTTGTGATTCTTTAGTACCTTCGATTGTAAGCTCACACACATTGCACCGTCCAGTTTATTTGTAAATGATGTGACAGCGCAGAATGCTATAAGTTGGTGACCCAGGGCGTGCGAACAGGACACAGGTGAACATCAATGGCGACGTGTGGACGTTCCGTAGCTTAAGAGCTCAAAGTCGCTGTCCTGGACGCTCGCCTTCCACCATTCTGGCCATTGGTACAACAGTGGTGGTTTACGAAAGAATCGCAGTCTTCCTTGCATCAAATCAAGCACCAGCGGATGCAGTTTCATCATGTGGTAATCATATTGTGTTCAACTGATACTACTGAAGTGCGCGATGCAATCATCACTTTACCACCAGCAACGCTCTACGATATTCTCAAAGGCAGAACTTTTTCAACACTGTAAATTAAATTACACCTTTGAAGGTGTTTTGAAGTGTCTAAAACTCACATCCTAAGACCCCAGGAAAATAACGTGTTGGACACAATTACAGCCACGTAATAAGTGTTCAAGCCACCATTACACCCTACAACAGCTTGCAAGGATGTGAGGGTGTAGATGTTCACAGATTTACGTTTGACTGTGAACGACTGCGTTATTACTGCCTGTGACTGCTTATGATGACAAAAACACTAACGCCATCGGTCAAGTTGCCTTGGAACACTTCCGACCTGCGTATAACCAGACACGAGGTATTGTAGTATCTTCAGCCGCCTCGGTGGCTCCGAGGCGAGAGCGCTGGCCTACGGATCCCCATTTGACGGGTTCGAATCCCGGCCGAGGTGCCCGCAAACTGACGGAGGGTTATTTCGGAGAAGGCGCCGTGTAACAGAGCTTTCGGTTGCAATTCAAAAGATCCCAGGTGGTCCAAATTAATCCTCAGTCCTCCGCTGGGGCGTGCCAGATGCCCGTCGTTGGTTTGGCACGTAAAACCCCCAAATTTGACTTTTATTGTAGTGTCTGCAAGAGCGAACCTGCGAAAGTCACTTTTAACTATTGAACACACATTTAGTTTATGCCCATGGAATAATTAGTAAAGATATGCAGATTAGCAGTGTACCAAAACCTCTCAGTGTATTGCGCCAACGTTTTATTCACATCATAGGCAATGACAAGCAGTCGTAACGCAGGCAGTCATGGTCAAAAGAATATGTATGAAAAAGGCACGCTTTTCTGCATCAATTGTAATGCGTACGGCGTCGGCAATAAAAATCAATTTCTGCTGTAGGAGAGAGTAAAAACACGATCGAAGTGGTTGCTGCACGCCAAAACCACTCATGCACAAAACACAAATATCCTAAATAAATTTGGAACTCCTTTAATTTTTGCTTCCTGCATATACAGCTCTCTGGTTCTGAATAATGAACTTCGGTCTTGAAATAGTAACACCTCAAAAAAGGTATACAAATATGCAGCAAACATTAAATGGCATTCTTCTGTACCTTGAGTTAAAAGGCCAACTGGCAACCATGATGGTTGTAGTTTCTTCACAGATTGTCGATGTGTCGATGACCCGAATCGGCCGGCTCCTCTCAACGTATAAGAGCGGGCCAGTCTCCATGAAACTGGAGCCCGTGCATATGCCGCATGAAGTGAGGGTGTTTTCTGCCTTCTAGAAAAAAAGAAGATACGAGAAAAAGTTTGATAGAGGTAATAAAAAGGCAGATAACACATTTCTGGCTCCAAATCAAGTCTGAATTCAAGTTGGCATATCCCCACACTTGTTTTGCTTTGCGTGGAGGCAATGCACTCTTAGAAAAAAAGGGTATGGATAGTCCTCCCTAAGGGGAGGAACGGTCTTGTAACCTATGTTCCTTTAGAAAGGGAGAAACCTTCGTCCCTGAAGCAGGGGAGCAAATAGTTCCTCCGTTGCCTGCATCTCATTCTGGCGGCCCTGAATCGAGCAAGTCGAGCTCAATAAGTCTTAACGAGGACGCTACGTCTCTCGTACGGGACGAAAGGAGCAGCAAATAAAAGCGTAACACGAGCTTTCCGCGAACTGTGTTTATTTTCGAAGCCAGGTTCCCCTTGCAGGTACGGAAACTTGCGTTTCGAAAGCAGCTACTTAGTCTTCTCGTCGTCAGCACTGCGATGTTAAACGGAGACAACCGATACTCAGTTACTTCGCGCACTTCACGTCTTACCTTTGCTGTTCCTCGAGTCACAATTCTTTCGCCAACCGCACATCACGGAGGAATGGCAAACCAATCCGCGAAACCAAAAGCCGCTCTGAAAAGAACAAACTCAAAGCCGTGGTTTACCGCGTAGCGTGAAAGAAGGTTAAATCGCTTGCCACCAGATGGCAGGGTCAAGCAGAGTAATTGCAAGTAGCTAAGCTAGGTGGCGCTAGGTACCGCACAATTCATGTTCTACAAAAAATATTTTTTATTTCCTCAGACCGTTTTTGTGCTTCGGGATCCTCTACACATGTACACACATTACGCATACTACAAGCATCAGGTGAACATACATTGAGGACATACACAGACGAGACACATACAAACGTCAACACAACGGCACACTAACCACACTAACCCGAACACTACACCGGAGTTAGTTAGTTAGTTAGTTAGAGTTTTGAGAGCGACTGCACCTAGCTCTGCGATTCCGTCTTCTATACTTGTCGTTTTCAACTTACGGAACATTTCGGTGACTCCCTAAACAATAAAAAAATATTCCCAGCATGTTGAGTTTTTTCCCAGCAATGTCATAGCCCTGAGAGTATTTTGAATGGCTCAGGGGATGAATCTCTTATTAAAAAGTAAACGCTCGATCATGCCGTAAGTATTTGAAAGCCAATAAATCGAGCCGCTCCAATACGGCTCGAAGCTATGAGTTTGTTTCCCCGCACGGCACGTCGTAGGCCTGTATTTCTATTGTAGTGTTTGTTTTTCTATGTGTGCTGTTTGCGCACGGCTTCAATTGCCGTCTTAATAATCTCTGTAGAGCGGATATACACTCAGCTGGAAGGGATGCTTCACGGGCAGAGAAATCGCTTATCGATCAACTTGAATGCAGTCAAAGCCGCGACTTGCGAGCTGGAAGAACTTCTCGCTATCCCAGCGCGCCACTTGGAGGGCAGTTTCTCCGGGAACTGTAGTACATTTAACCAGCAAAATAAAAGGTAGCTTTTTTTTTCCTACTATTTTTTTAATGCTGAAATTCCACACTGTAAATATACGTGCTTTCCGTCATAATTTCATACTTTTCAGTCCTTTCCACAGAGCGCAATTGCTATCGGGGAGGAGACAACCGACAGTCACACTGGCCACAGTACGATAGGAGCAAACTGTTCAGACCAGCGTTCCAACATGACTATCCGCACGCCGACCGATTGCACCTAATCCCTCAAGTGGTCTTAAACTCCTTAATGTAAAGCCGAATGTCAACCTGCGACACCCCGCGGCCCTCCGATCACGGCTCGACCAGCGGCATCAATGCCCGACAGTTTACGTCATCTCATCTTGTTGTTATACTACTGATACGCGAACAAACGGTCACATCGGCGGTAATTCCAGCCTTCGGTTCACAGCGCACAACACTGCCATCACGATGTTGCTGCTATGTTGCTGACACGCAGAAATGCAAAGCCACGTTGATTGCCTGTTGGCACTCGGCATCGGAAAACAGAACCGAACTCAACACGAAAGGCACCCAGGTAGCCGGCAGCAAAACCTGCAGGTCTTGGACGCAGTTCCTGCGATTTCCGTAACGTCGAAAACGTCGACACAGTTCCGCGTGGTTTCGCTACTGTAGTTCCGCGTGAGTTCCGCAATCCGGAGACGGCATGGAAAATAGAAGGGTAGGAGAGGGCATGACGTCAGCCGCGTAGCCTCCACAAGCCATGCTCCCTGACGCCTCGCCTCTTTCTCATTTTCCTCCTTACTCTCCTCTCTTACCAGCCCAACATGAACACATCACGTGACCGTAGCTAGACTTCGTCTAGCCTTTTATCTGATAAAACCAACGAGGTAGAGGGGCTTAGAGCGATAAACCGGGGTTCCGGTCTGCACTCGAAAGTGACCCCCATAAGGCGGCTGCCATTGTACGCAAATGTGACCACTCGTCACATGACCAAACCAAATACGTGACGTCACAGGAAAGATGGCAGCGCCCAGGCAGCGGCTGGTCCCAGCTGGGCCGGAGCTTGTCGGATGCGTTGTTTGTTGTCGTTCGTGTCGGCGAGTTGATTTCAGACGCGGAAGCCGTCATATGAGGCCGGTCGAAAGCGACTTCAGAGATCAGCGTGGTGTCTGACGTAGGTATAACGTGAACAGAAGGAGGAACGGTGTGCATTTCGCTGGTGACCGACGGGGATATTGCCACGAAAGAGACAATCGGCCCCACTGTGATCGGCCCTACGTTGCTCGGACCTCGGATTGATTCGGATACCGCAAGTAAATTTTAAGGCGACGTTTCTGTGCTCTCGTTGACCATCGGAATCTTCGAGGTCTGCAGTGAAGCGTGTGCAATATGTTTGGATACGCAGTTTAGCGACGGAAAGTGCGTGAGTCGTGCTTGGCAGTGTGCAATCGTGGTGCCGCTTCGTTCAAATGACCGAAGGCTCACTTTAGTTGTGCGGCGCACCGGAGAGCTGCCTTCAAGTGCTTCAAGTTGTTAGCTCCTGTGCCGTGCTTTAGGTGATGATGTGCTGCTTCCTAAATTGTTCTGGCGTAGACGTGCACTTTCACGGAGCACAGGTGTTGCAGTTGGTATTGATTCCGCTTGTCTGTCGCACGTTTCGTCGACACAAGTTTCACCAACACTCGGTACGCGAATTGCAAGCTGTATGGACATTTCATCGCGCGCGTTACCTACCCAGTCCACCCGTTCACGCCGCTTTGCGACGACAGTCTGCAGCGGCTCATTACCAGAAAAGTGGTTCCACATCCATTTCAGTTCAGTTCGTCCACGGCAGTCGCCAAACCCCGAAGGAGAGGATTTATTCGAACAGAATGCCTCTAAAACAATGCAGCTTTTTTAGTGGTCAGGATAGACTCTCTTCTGTCTGTTTTGTTATATGGTCACAGATGCTTGCTCCAGTCCTATTTTCTATCAATGTTTACTATTCTGGAAAGTTCCAGGCCATGCTCAGCTGTCATCGTATGTTCTGGTGGAGGTGCTGCACACTTTACCCATAGCCCTTCGCTCTGTGTGGACCCTGGCGGCTCCTCAGCCGAGTTGCGCGATAACAATTAAGACACGGGTAGCGGATTATCCCGCGTCTTAAACGCCCGGCGAGCCGTGAACCAAGTGCTATCCCAAGCCCGGCAGAAAAACCGCAAGACGAGCGAGTACCCCAAGGACGAACCTTGGAAATGCACCACGAAGAACCTGAAATCCGAGCCAGTCGCTGCTACCAGCAAAAAACACCAAAATTCGGTCTTTTGCCAGGAAAACCGAAGCTGACTAAGCCAACAATGACAAATCTGTAGCAGCAGACCACGTCCGCTCCCATCATCGTTTGCATGCCCATCGCACCTCACACTCCGATGCCCTTTCACGCAAGGTGTATGAAGACGTCGAGGGCTGGATTGAAATATATGGCCCTGTCGCCCGCCACAGTGGGTAGACGGACAACCAGCTCCTGCAGAACCTATACTTCTCGTGGAAGAAACTGCCAGGCACTGGTTTGAGAACCACGAATCCTCCTTAACGTCGTGGGAAGTTGGCACGATCGAGCTGAAGTGCACGTTCATCAGCCAACATTGACCAGGGAGAGCCGAGTTCGTGATTCTGTCCAGGATGCGGCCCCAACAAGAGCGTCACCGCCTTCGTGGAAGATGTTTTGGGCGTGATCGAGCACCCACGCCAACCCTGATGTTACAGAAGACAAGAAGCTAAGAATCCCATGTCCCTCATGTGAGGTGCAACACCTCCGGCAGCCTTGTCCGCAACTCCACGACAACAGTCGAAGGGTTCATATCACCGCGGCTTCCAACATTGAATGTACACTGCAGGCCCGAGCCTGTCGCTATCAACAACTCCCCAGCTTCTCGACACTCTAGTCGTCCAGTTGCAACTTCGATGCCAGCCTCCCAGGCATCAGCGACATCCACGACGTTGTCCGGGAGGAGACCAGGAAGCTACTTCCTGCCATCAGTTGCCCGGCTTTTATTTTGATTGCGCAGATTGTTTCGGTACAAGTTCGACAGGCTATTCATCTGGAGTCTTCTTCGAGCGAAGTGGCATCTGACGATCCGAGGGCGACTTATGCCACAAAGTCACGACGACCGCCATCGGCTACCCGTTACTATTCAACGCCGATTCAACGAGACACCCCAACGCCGAAGCATTCATACATGACCGAGCTTGCTGCATTGATGCAGAAAACTACCAGGAAAATTTGCGGATTAGAAGCCAGCCCTGCAGCTTCAGTGCATCAGATGTCAGTGGCCGCACATGACGTATGATTACAAGACGGCATCAGTCGGTCAAAGTTGCCACTCGACCAAACTGAACACCGACGTGCCAGGAGCATTATCCGACAACGAGCAGCACAGGTACTATGACAAAACGCCTGACACGAGACTGTCGCAGAAAGAACTCGTTATGGAACCATTTGCAAAGAACCAATAATTACGTAATCAAGTGTAAATCAACATATTTGATACACTAACCTAATAAACATATTTCCGCTCGCCTTTACGTCTTCAGAGTCTCTACACAAAGAATTGTGTTCACCACACGTGCTGGAACTTTTGAGGACACTCGCATCTCTGACCCCTCAATATTAATTAATGGGACATACCAGACTGGTTGCATTGGGCTGCACTCGTTCCACTTCTACTGAACATATGGCGCATCCGAAAACCAACTCCAGTGATGTGAAAATGTTATTTATTAATTTATTCTCTCCAGGGGCATTTGTAGGCATTGCAGAGAGGATACTTAAAACTATGCACATGATAATAACATTAAAGCACACTGCTGTAACTTGTTAGTTGCAAAAACAAACACACCTCTGAGCATCTAGTTTAATGGTATGTGTTCATGCATTGTTATATAGCAGGACACTTCCAATACGTATGACACAATAGACCCTTTGCAAAACCCCATCAAGCAACACAACTGTCGCCATTTTGTTTTGGTGCAAAGCACACGAATATACCCCAGTTCACGTCGAACGCTAATGCAGCATTCGAGTCCAATAGGCGCTCAGCCGAGTTCACAGTGATGGCGGACATAACATTCTTGTCGAACAAATGCCCAAAGTATGAAGGCCTTGGGCAATTAGAGTAGTAGCTACTGTAATTCGTTCCATCACAATTTGGCAAGCGGCGAAGGCTACAGTCTTGGTGAGTCAATATGCATGTTGGAGAGAGGCACATGACAACATATCATCAGAGTGCTCGTCAGCACAGATTTCTCACATGCCTTCACTCTGTCAATCTGATTGGCACGAGGGGCTGTGGCGGTCGCCCTTTTCCAGGTTATGGTAATACGAAGTATAGGCAGCCCACACTTTAGAAAGAAGTCTATTGAAGAGACCGAAAGGAATGGTAGTCAACATTTTTCAACAAGACTGCTTTTTGGGCAAGGGGTGAACACAAATATGAATCATCTTGTACAGGTAACTAGAACAAGTAAATAATTGACCGACTAATACAATGCACTCTTGGTCAAAAAAAAGTATTGCTGCAAAAAAACCTACGAAAGAGAAAATTATGCAATTAATCTATGCATACACCAAAAATAGCAAGTCGAATGGCATTGAAGCAGGTGCCTGCAACGATTTATTCATCCCCCACTCAATAAAAACGTCATCCTCGCAGCTGAAAATAAGCGTGCAATTTGCACTCACAAAAAAGGAAGAAAAGCGATCGAATGTAGAATCGTCGATTAGCACAAAAGGTTAAAGATCGCAGGAGCTTCCTCGCTAAAAGTTTCTATGGTTATTCGGTGACGCAGGGCTGAAACAACTTCCCTAAGTCCTCACGCGACGTATACCGTTCGCTTCGATTCTCAGACGTTCAAACGAAGCTAGAAAAATGCGAATATTATTATGCTAGGAGTTATATCGCAAAATTGTTTATAAGTACAAAACGTAAAGATCGCAGGAGCTTCCTCGAGTTACCTAGGGCTGAAACGAATTCCCCTAGGCCCTACGTCCGACGTATACATTTCGCGTCGATTCTCAGACATTCCAACGTTCAAACAAAGCTAAGAGAAAGCGAAAATTGCATGCTAAAAGCACTCAAAGTTCTATCGACCCTCGAACACATCCGGGAATCCGAGCACCGGTACGGCGATACGACTGATGCTGTCTCGCAGGTGTTAATATCCAGATGATACACGGCGATCTTGCGGAAAAAGGTAATAAAGTCTCATTTCTTCATATTTTCACATTATACCTGCGTCAGCGAGCACGAAGAAGACCGAAGTCGTCGGAAAGCAGCTACACATCGCGGCTACCGCGCACCGAACAAACTCGCATTCCCCAGCTCTGGGCGCTGCCATCTTACCGGTGACGTCACGGCTCTTGTGAGGTCACGTGACGTGTGGTCACTTTTGCGTACAAAATGGCGGCAACCGGGGGTGCCACTTCCGAACTTCCGGTTTATCACTCAAGCCCCTCTACACTCGTTGGATAAAACCTACCGGACGGAGCCGCGCAAGCCTGCAGGAATCCTCCTACAATGAACCATCCATCTCACACGTGACATGTCACGCGCACCAATCGCCAGAGAGATCTGCGGTCACGCTGGGCACAAATCGTTTCAGCTTTTATGACGAGGCTTCACCAATAGTGCAGCGATGCCCCCTCCTGAGTGGGTTGCAAGCTAAGAAAAAACCGGAAGTGCCTCTCAGAGGAAAATGTATTCCTACGCCGAGAAACGCCCAGCCAATCGTTTTCATGACGTCACGACTCCGTAAACCAATCGCGATCCCTTTTGAAAAAGAACAACGTCGGCTCATGTACAACCAACGCTGTCGCGACGCTAGATTTCTCGCGACGATTATTCTTTTTGCACCATGTTTCCGTGCCCGAGTAGCGCCACGAAATCTTGTGGTATCGACGGCGTTGCAGCTTGCACGACAACGTGAAATTCAGCGACGCTATCGCAACGGAGCAATTTCGAAGCGGGCGCGAGGCTTAGCACTGCTGAGAGGTGAGAAGCTCGACCTCGCTTGTGCTTCTTGAAGAACCGTTTGGTGTCGCCGGTAAGGCTGCCCAGGCTAGCTTCGTCCCAATAAGAATCAGGGGAATCGCTTTCCGATGTCACCTCAGTGGGATCCATGACGGAAGACAAAGAGAGCGGGGCGCGGTGGTGGTGTCGATGACTTCGGAGGGTGCCGATTTGTCAAAACCCGAAGAGTAAGTATTCTTGATTTCTATTAATCCAACAAAATAAAGGTACACATTTCATTGCGCAAAGCCCACGAAACTAAGTAAATCACTAAATATTTATTATTTGCAGGAACTATAAGTGCTGGTTATTTATAATTTTGGCGAGAGATAGGTTGGGTTTCGTTTGCGCCTGCTTTCCCTCAATCGAAGGTGCTGGAAGACGGTATGTTAGACAGTATCTTGGACAGAAATGAATTGGAAGACGGTACATTGGACATGACTTTCTCTTCTTTACCAAACCGCTATTTCGTTGACAAAAACGTATTCTAACTTATTTAAACATCCTGAATGAATTAAATAAATATTAGTGTGGTTAGGACACGTTTACTGAGGAAGAGAAAGCAACGTTGCTGAACTGACACTTTCTCGACGGCGGAGGCACTTCAGATGCGGCGCGATGCGCTTGTGGGTGGAGCTAAAAGATTGTTCTTAGGTTGCATCCGACTATACGTACTTCTAACCAGGGGGCAAGGTGGGTGAGAGGAGTAGCAATCCTGGTGCGCTGACATCCTGGGTCGTGAGTGAACGATCGCGAAAGAGAGCGACAGAACACGAAAAGAAAGAAACCAATGTTGCCAGCTGAAGGACGACAGTTGCAATGATAATCGCAGACTGAAAACTCTCAGCGATATAAACAGTAATATTTATCGTTGCAAACTACATTCTGAGCTATTCTAACGCTTATAAAAAAGCAATCCTTACCAAAAAATCGGTAAAATTTTTTGCTAGCCAATGTCGAACCGGAAATCTATCTGGATTCTATCGTTTAGGATTTCAGAAATTATTCCTTTGTCTCGCAATCTGGATTTCTGGTTTCAGAAAGAAATTTCCGGTTCCATAACTCAGATAGAAGAAAAGTTAGCCGGATTTTTCTGCGGATAGACTCATTACGCTGCATTAACTCCTTCTTTAGAAATTTCGGAAATTTTGTGGTTGCGCGGTTTCGTATTCCTCGGGCTCGCCCACTTGCGCTACCGCACGGGAAGCCGGTTATCTGGTTTAGTCGGTTTAGTATAGCATTGACGCGAGGCCGTACATCTGCGCGCTATGCATAAAGAAAGCTTCGAAAGGAACGCGAATATCTTTGCATCGGTAAGTTCGCGGATTGCTGAAGTTCATGAAACTGCTCTGATATATAATTATATTCCTGAAATCGAAGGCAGTTGGTAACCATGTGTACACACCGAGGGTCTGCGCTCGCTGGGAATGACATGGAGGAAAATGGCGGTTCTTTTCCTCCTAGAGTTAGTATGTATGGTCTCTATGCTCTAACACTCCTTAGGAGACGACAGTCGCCAACGGCGGTCTTACCCAGTGTACGTAGCTCTGCTGGCACTGCTCCGAACTTCGCTGTTTCTAGCGGTTTCGTTTGCTCGTTTGATAAAATTAGTGATAAAGCTATCAATGCAACCGAAATGTTCCGCACGTTTGGACTAGAAAGACGGACTTAACGGCGGCTTTCGCTGCCGCTGAAGCTCAATCAACTCAACAACATTTCTTAAACAACGTGCGCGACGTGCTCGAAAAACGAACCCGAAAGAATATGAGTCGGGACGGCGAAAGCTTTCTCCCGTCTGCCTGGAGAAGAAGAAAAACGTTTCGTTCCTCCCTTCTCCTCGGGTCCGCTTGGGGGCGCGTCAGTAGAAGGAGGAAGACGCGCCGTTGCTACCTTTTTCCTCCATTTTTTCTCAGAGTGTGTGTTTCAAAATATTGCTTTTGTGTCGTAGTCGAATTCATCAGCTGCTGCAGTCAGCACCATCAAAAAGCTATGGATAGTATTAAAATTTTAAACATTAGCTGTTATACATGGGTTGCATGTGACATCATACGGCACAGTACATTTCTTCCGTGCCAGTACCTTTTGCAGCATACATTTTGCAACATCAATTTTTTTTTTTGGCAAGCCTTGCTTGGAAGAACAGGTTCGATGATGAAAAATATATGCTGGAGAAGCTACAGGCATGGGAGTATGGTACAAAGCAATGCCGGCCGATGTGACGTCAATGTAAGCCGTGTGTACCTTGTTAAAATGAGCAAATGTGTGAGCATTCGAGTTGTCGGCAGTCATCCTCCGGAGAACTTCGGAATAAAAACATAAGGATGTCAGCAACACGTATCACAAACCAAATACGCCCCATTGCGCTTCTTGAATTTCGTCGCGAATGGAGTCAAGAAACAAGCTTCCAAGATTTATTAACACTACAAGTTAAACCAAGTAAACTGTCTAAAATGCAAACTTTTGGGTGAAACTGCAGACATGGGTTCACATACATCCAAGGCAATATTCTTTTTGTGCAAATAAATGAATTTTATTAATATTATTATTCATTTGTCTGCAGCATTCGCATTTCTTAATTATTATTATTATTTACCAGAAGAAAGGTACCGTTTTGTGAGTCACCATATGTTCATTTGACCAAGTCACGCGTCTAAGGTGAACTGCTACCTCAGCTATCTATTGCTTTCTACATGCAATTTAGGAAAATTATTGTGCCTTTTCTGTATCATATTTATCAATTGATCCTTCACAAATGTTTTTCTCAGCGACTGTGGGACAGAAGCACATTTAGATCACAAACGCCTCTTTCGTTTATGACGGCGCTAAGCACATATCCTTTTCACTTGGTTAAATGTGAATATGAAAAACGTCCAAATGTTCGAGGGATTTATTCTTCGCAACTGTAGGTGATTCGTGAAAAATATGTCGTTTACAGCATAGAGTTTTTTTTTAATTTTCATATTCTATATATTATTATAAAAACAATTCAGAAAGCATCAGATACGCCAGCTATACCGGCCGTCACGCTTTTAGGTACGATGAAGAAAATGACCAACGTTGTTGTTCTTACAGCGCAGCTCTTAGGCGCCTGTTTACGGCTTGAGCGGCGTCGCCGTCGACGTCGGCGTAACCGCGCGCGTTGCATTATGGGAATTATTCAAGCGACCGTAATCGCGGGTTGCATTATGAGAAGATTTCACCGCAAAAATTTTGCGGTAAAATTTTCGAAAAAGTTTCCCCGCAAAATTTAGCTGGAAAGTTTCCCGTCAAGTTTAGTGGAAAAATTTCCCTGTTATAATTAACAGAAGAATTTCCCCTGCTAAATTTAGCGGGAAAATTTCCGTTCTAAATTTAGCGGAAAACTTTCCTCGCTAAATTTAGAGGAAAAATTTCCCCGCCAAGTTTAGCGGAAACCATTCCCCGCTTATATTAGTGGAAAAATTCCTTAGCTAAATGTAGCGGGATATTTAGCGAAAATTTTCCGCTAAATGGTAGGGGAGCAGAAAAAGAGGAGGGGAGGGCAGAGAGGGTGCGGAGGGGCATACTCTCCTCTCCGTACTCTCCTCCTCCTTAAGAGCTGCGCTCTAATTCGGCATTATAGAGAAGTGTAAAAGTCTCATTTTTTACATACCATTGTGCCAATTTCAGCGAGTTATGCTGAACCGCCAGAATAATCTACTTGGTGTGATACGGCTTTGGAGCTGGCCCAAGCTTATGCTAGTGTGACAGTCTGCAACGGTGCGCGAATAAGTTTCATCGTTATATTTCCACCGAAGAAAACAAAAAAGACGAACACTTCTTTCTCCGAAATTAAAAAAAAAGTAATTTCAGGTTTTGTTCGGCTGAATTAAGTCATTGCGAGCACATCATACACGCATAAGTCACTTCTGTGATTTTCAATAGTTCAAAATTTCAAGAATTTTGAACCTGCTTGAATATACAAGTATGATCTAGGCTTGTTATTTTTCTGCAACAACATTTGTGTTACGATGAATCAAGACCAACCAACCTTATGGCATCGAAGTATATACTCATTTGGACTACGGTTAAATGTAAGTCAACGAACCTGCTGATCCTCCGCTCTACTGGATGTCAGGTCCGGGTTGCATTTGTCCCAATCCTGGAGGAAAAGCAGACAAGGCGTCCCTGCCATGCTTCTGATCTGCAGCCCATTAGGTTCCCAAAATCTGCATGCCGCTAGCCCAACCAACTATGAGTCCATCTTGCCGTCTCTCGGCTGAATGTTCTTTCAAGTGCTTGAGACATAAACGCCATGTTTCAGGTGCATTTGAAAAAACTAAAGCATAAATAACATCAATATTTAGCGTCTTTAAACGGGGCTTTCATTTGTGATGACATACATACAAGTAACAGGCAGCACTGTGGCTTAATTTTAGGATAAGCGCTTTCATGTGTATGTTCCAGATGCTGTCGTGACCATCAGTTCAAGTTCGGAGCGAGTATGTCAAAAATTGCTATGATATATTCTGCATGTTTCCACACCCCACTATGCCATGCACCCAGATAGCAACAGGAGCACAGACCTCTTAGTTAGCCAGACCCCTGCACAGTAACAGTATGTATCTTGTAGCGTTGTGCCTCACAATGCTCTTGTTACTTCAATAACACCCCTGTCCAGCCGTTCAGATTGATCAGGTTGTCAAACAAAAAAATAACCAAGAAAAGCACGGCATTAATGGATAAGTTTGCGTACTCCTGTTAGTCATACAGCATTGAAATGTCACCGACAAAAATATGCCTAACATGTTTCTAATCTATTGCTAAACTATTAAGTAACCTCCGATCAACTCCCTTGAAGCCAAGGTAGGTTTCCTGCAGTAACTGCCACTGTATGGTTGTTATAAAGGGTGAACCATAGACAATACACTCTATGCGAGTGAGCGCTGGGCAAGGGCAGACAGGCGAGAAACAGAAGCAGATGCCCTCCAAGAAAACGACTACATGTTAACAGGTGGCCTCACCCCACTTCCGCCCGGAAACAAACATCGGACGCGCTGGGGTCCAGCCGCGGCGCCTCCCCCAGGTCCCGAGCCACGTACAGAAGGACGAGGCAATGGGCATCGCGGCAAGTTTCTTCGAGCAAACGCGTGTCTCCGCCAAAACTCCTTGACCGCGGTCACCGAGGTCGCGATTTTCGGGAAACCTACATGGGTAGTCGTTCCCCTCTTTATCCATCGGGAAAAAGAACAGACGGCAAAACATTAAAAGAACACTCGCACCCGACTGACTCATGTTTCCCCGTGCCATGGAAGCGGAAAGAGACATTTGCCAAAACAAACAAAGGGCAGAATCCCGACCAAAGATCTTCACATTATGGCTTGAATTCACGTACATGAGAATTCGACTAATCAACGTCAGTTTCGGCTTGGCCGGGTACATACCTAATATAAAAAGAAAATATTGGGGTTTTATACCAAAAACAATTGAAGCAGTGGCCCCAAAGGCTTGACAAAAGTGACCATTCAGAATTCGAATCCTAATTTTTGTGCTCTGAAAGCCAACATGAAATTTCCGGAAGCACTGTAACTTATGAGATTAAACAACACATCTTATGATAAATGAAGCAGTCCTCACAACGACATTTACAGTCGAAAGACTCGGTCCAAAGATAAAAAAAGGAATTAGATCTGTGATATTCAATGCAAAACATCCTGAACAACGTTTATCATCAGGTCTTGGTAAGAAATACATTCCTTTCCTCCGGTTACTGCTCTAAACTGGCGCAGATGCTCTGATTAATACTTTATATCTTCATATCAATCACAGTAGCAAAGACAAGGTCCAGGTTCTTGTTCGATGTTTTTATTCGGTTTCCAACTACGAAGCATGTTAAAAGTTGAAACTATGAAACTGGCGCCTAATCACGACTTCGCAAAAAAATTACGAAGTATGTACAGTTTACCATGTCGCAGCTTTACCCGAGATTAGAGTATGAAATAGAAACCTAATCGTTGAGGAGACAGAAAACGGGGAGAGTACGTCTCAACGCAGCTAAACATAAGCGTAAAAGGGACAGAAAACGGGGAAGAAGACAATGTCTTAACGCAGCTGCGTTCTTCTTCTTCAATATCTGTTAAAATTATAAATGGAGATGTTAGCTACTCTAAGGCGTGACCGGCTACTCCATTACCATTGAAAAATATATTGCCGGCATAGAAATTAAGTACTTCAAACATATAGATGCAGCCATACACCTCAGCGTCCCACCCCCCCCCCCCTCTTACCTATATTAATCTGTCTAAAGCTGAAGTCACACCGCCCACAGACGCCAAAACACTCAGCCCTCAGACAACTCCCAAGCAGTGCCTGCCCCGCGCACGACGGCCCCGGCACACCAGCTATACAAGACATAACCGCCGGAAACATAACTCCGCTCGAGTGACACGACTGGACTCTCCGCGCAGAGAACAAAAACGTCCCAAACGGCGCCTGCGGGCTGGGGCCCGGAAGATAGATACGCCTTGCGACTCCAGCTTTACACTGGCCATGATCCTTGAATAAAAGCAACGCGCCGGTTATACACATCCACACGTGCACACAAATGCTTATGTTGATATTTCATACCCCGGTCTCGGGTTAAGTTGCAACATGGCAAACTTCCACCAGCTCGCCTGTACTCTGCGTTTTTCATTAAATGTACAGTTTGTCACATATACTGCAAGACACCATATGCCCCGCGCATTAACCAAGAAACAGCGTGCTTTCACAAACCTTAAATTCAAAATAAAGTGCTAACAATATTGGGCTGGAAGTGAAGAAAAGGATTAATAATTGGGCTAGTCGCTAATTCATGACAGCAGATTCGGCGCAAGAAGAGGTCAAGAGAGGTAAACAAACACGGCGTCGTGTTTGTGTTCCTCCCTTGTCCTCGTTTATTTTGCGTTGAATTTGCTGTGACGCGAGAAGACCCATGAAGAACTGGTGCTAAGAATGCTAATTAAATCGCCAAACAACTACGATGCGAAAGCAATACACACAATCTGATCAATTCTTAAACTTATGCGGCAACCCCCCTTGACACTCCGTCTTCTGTGACGTCATTTGTTGCCCCATTGGGACCCCTCTCAAGTCCGATGGGCGGAATATGACGCTAAACACACCAGTCCTGGGCACCGTATACTATCATTCTGCTTGGGTGGCCAAACTGCGGATCGAGATGCCGCATGCGGCTCTTTGCGGGTCCAAGTGCGGCTCGATTTTCCCTGATAAACGTGGCTCCCTCCCCTCCTGTGGGACACAGGAGGGGGAAGGAGCCACGTTTATCAAAAAAGGGAAAAGCTTTAAGCTATTTTTTTAATGCTCTGTTTATTTTGTTTGTTTTGGAGACCAAAACAAACAAAACCAAAAATAAAATGAAAAACAAAATCTCAAAATCGGAATGCGTTTTGACGTATAGAAGTGTCCAGTGACCGTTTCCTTTATTGTTCTAGAAAGAATTTCGAAGCGTATACGCACAATAGGAGTCAGGGGTATTGACTGGTTACCGACCCATGCATACATTATTTTGCTCAGTGATTGAAGAAACGTTCTGCTGCCGGGTGGTATTTATCGTATACAATAAATACCACCGGCAGCAGAACGTAGAGTACAATTTTCGACTATAGTCGAAAATTGTACTTGTCCGCTTCGGAAAGGACAGTTCCTTCCATATCGTTCCTTTTTATAAAAGAGACACAACCTCCCCCTCTCTCTTTTTTTTTTTTTTTTTTTTGCGTGTGGATCTTTTAGATTTTGGAGCTTTGTCTGCGGCTCTAACCGCATGTCACCTTGGCCACTCATAAACATAAACGAATCATGCAAAGCAAAAGCTCGAGGTGCACCTAAGCATGTCTTATAAGTTGTGAATGCGAAAGCATGCAAGCCGCTCGTCGCGCTCCCTTTGTTCGGTCTGCTGCGTACCAGCGCACGCGCGCTTCAGGATCTCGGAGGCTATGGCGCAGCGGCCAATGGGAGCCCCGTCGACGCGCGCCAGCCAATGAAACGGAAGGCGGGCGGAAACTATCTGCCGTTTTCGCGCTTCAAACTGATGACGTCAGCTCGCTCTATGAGACAGTTAATGCTTTCGCATTAAAAAAAGAAAAGAAAGCGCATCGCGGCGCATTTATTGTTCATGACTGGTTTCGTGAGTGATGTCAAACGCATAGAGCCGATGAGTGCCATGATTCCGCCCTCTTGGCGCTGCTTGACTGCCCCCATCGTAACGTAGCGTCGGCTGTGGTTCGGCTTCAAGTGAAATGGATTGTAGCCACTCGACTGTCAGAAGTGAAACTTGCCGGCTAAAATCGATTGCTTCCTTTTTTTTACTATTGATTTTGTAAAGGCGTTGTCACACTGAGGCAATACAGCAACAGCAGCAGCAGCGGCACAACATGTTGTCCAACAGTCGGGCAGTTTGTAGTTCGCTCCTTCTGTTGTTCGACACAACCCTGTCACATCGCGGCAACAGCGGCGCAACAAGGACCACAACGACACTGTAGCCTCGGCATGACAGCTTTCGGCGACAAAAACAGCAGCAACTTGCGTTGGATGACGCGTATTGCCCAGATAAGGTGTATGAGTGCATTTTGTGGCGTCAACACGACGACACAGATGGCTTCGATGGCGGAGCTAGTTCCCTATCAATAACGTCTTACCCAAAGAAAGGCTCGGAAAACGTTATTTAGAAATATTTAAGGCTGGCGTGCGCTTCAAAATAATTCGATGAATTTTTTCGCGTAATTACGGAAAGCGATGGTAGAAAGTGTCCCAGCTGCGGACGTGAACGTTTGGACAGCTGTTGAAATCGGAAATGCCGAGAAACCAGCTTACATTACTGCAGGTGAAATAAAATGGCGTGCTTGCTCACCCGCTGATAAAGTGCAATAAAATTGATCGAGGAAAGCGAAGATTAAAAATCGAAGCATTAAAATGACCGCTCTGATGATGAGTGTCTATGCTCTGAGTTTGGAAACAGCCGCTACCAGACACCTGAATTGTTTGAAAAATCCCCAGGACGTCTTGAGGAATGAAGCGATCACGTTGCAGGCGGTAGGCAAATAGACAGCGTTGAAAAATATTTATTCCACCGATAGTTAAGTACGCCGATCGTGTCGGTGTCGCACTTATAACCAGTGTCAGTTCAGCTCAGCAGCACGCTACAAAAGACGCTTTGGGGCACTGCCGGTGCGTAAGTCAATTTTACAGTAGAAATAGGAATTACATGAAAGAATGCACCGGACAGAAACATTTCATACGGTGGCGTGAATCCCGAACATATATCAGTGATCTCGCTTTCCTCGGCTAGGGCTATCTGTTTTGTCAGCGAATGAAGAACATTTTGACAAGATAAAAAGTGAAAATCACTCCCCGTGTCAAGTTTTTATAATCACAGTCACTGGTTGATGTCGTCCCGTGGTATTTTCCGGCCCTTCCAACAGCACTTTATAGAGTCACATTTCCAGCGACGCTGCTGCTCTGATTGGCTTTGATTAAAAGGATAGTGGTCAGACCTCAATACTAGATAGGCCTTGAGGTCTACCCACTCTCTTTTTTCATTCAATCAGCCAGTAAGAGCTCGGCGTTCTGACATCATCGCAACCCCTGTGCAAAAAGCAGACGAACTTGCGGCTCTGCATAGACAAACAGTCCTGAAGTGTTCATATTCTCGGCTTTCTAGTTATTTTTTTGTCGTCTGATATATATTTATTTAATCATGTATATTGTCTACCTTTAAGTACCTTTTTCAAAAGCCCGCGTCAGCGTCTGTCCGGCATCCCTTGCTCACATATTCTGAGCATGTATTGGACACGAGGACTGCGTCAGTCGTTCGGCGAGGACTCGGGTCCAATCACGCGCTCCGTGTCGAAGGATGGATGGATGGATGGTAATGGCTATACCCTTTGTAACGGGCGGCAGCTTGCGCCACCTAGCCTAGCAATTCATCATTCCTTTTTTTTTTTTTTTTAAATGGCTACCGCCGAGGTTGCTTGAAGGACTTTTCGAAGAGGTCTATTTTCAGGTGAGTCTGGGTGTCCTGTTGAGAAAAGAGAACGCAAGTCGGTGCAGGTGAGTGGGTTAGAATCCTTTCGTTCACTCATCCATGGAGGGATTATACAACGGTCTTGGTGAAATTGAGCTATTACAGGAAGTCGATGGCGTGTACTCACTGACGATTCTCATGTACATTCTATTTCTACACTGAAACGTAATTTGGCGTGCATGTGTCTTTCAGTAAAAGGGTTGTGTGAGATGCGTTTTGTAGAACTAATCGCGATAATTTTAATTATTAATAAAAAAAAGTACGAACGTTCTAGACTTTTTCATAAAAATGAGGAAAGATGAGCATTGACTCGATGTAGTACTTTTTGTGAGACTTGTGTGAGATTATGTTCCCAGTGGTTGCGGAAAATAATCTCATCTTCTTGACCCACAAACCTCTGAAAGTACCCTCGAGGCCTTGTTCAATAAAGTTTGGAAATACTGAATAAAATTCGCATGCATCTTTTCTAAAGATTGCACAAAAAGATAGGGATAAGAACTGTGTCGATGGTACCCACTCAACCAATTGGAGCGGCGAATGATTACAACAGTGTCACATACACTGAAAGTGCCGACAGGGTTGCGAAGATGAAAAGCGCTAGCAGAACCAAAAACAACGCAAAAAAATGGAGGACCTACGACGACATTATTCCGGCGCCTGTGAAAATAGCTGCAAGAGCGGCACTTCGTGTTGTTGTTCGGAGAAGCAGAAAAGCGGAAGTAGACGAATAAATTCCCAGAGAACAGGCTGTAATCTTGCAGATTTCATTAGAAGTTCCCGTGGTAGTGTAACGTTTTGAAAACGAGCATCGCGCTTTGTTACACCCACCATCTCTAGCGCTCAGTTGATGTTTTGGTGAAGCTTTGGAGACCACGTGAAATATTTCGGATTTAACTTTGCTAAAAAATAACAATGGTGTATGACGCGTTTACACGCGCGAAGTTGTGTAAATCTCACAAAGTTCCACATGTTATAGGCTTGTTTGATAGCCGAAATCCCAGATGAAATAAACAGAGCTCGCTCTTCTCATTGGGAGTACATGAGTGCACTCGCCTTAAGAAATCCGGCAACGGACGTTCGCTCTTCCTCGTCCATGTTCTGCCTGCAATCGCCGTGGTGCTTCAAACGATGCAGGTATGGTTCTTTGGCCTACGATTTGCTCGAAACAATTACTGTTTAAGTATTTTCTACTCTGATTTGTGTTCTATACGCAGTTCCGCTTTCACGTGTAGGCTATGTGTGATGTAATAAATGTGTAGTAAAGCAAGCGGCTCGTTTGTGCCAGTTTTGTGGAGTAAATCAACGAATTGAATTGAATTGAATTTTTTGTTCTTACAGTTGTCTGTGGCAATAAAATACGGGGCGCAAGAAATGTGTCGAGCTTGTGTTTGATTATTACAGTGAAGTGCCGACTGGTCATTAGATCTTGTTTACTGTGTCAGCGCGCCATATCATCCTTTACCTTTGCAAGTGGGATACCGGCTTAACCTCAAATCGCGCGCCGAGCTGAAGCGGACCTATTCTCCAGCCAGGCCGTTCGCTGCTTGTCGTACAACGTTGCCAAGTGTCCTCTCTTGCTGAAGCATCCCCCACTCAACGCAGAATGAAATTAAAACAAGATAATTATGAAACATACAAATGTTGTCTTAGACCGCGAAAGAGCGCAAACAATTAAATAGCTATACCTTATACAGTAACAAATCGAAAAAATTGAAGACTATCTTAAGTCTGAAAGTTCTCATCAGAATGCGCCAGAAGCCGCATGGCTATTGCATCAACGATGCTCTCGGCAGCTCCGGCTCCTACGACATTCTGGAAAAGGGGCTGCGATCGTTATAAAGTCGGCTTCAAGCCTTAAAAATGCCCCGTCCTACAATATTTGATGCTACGATTCTTTGTGGATACCTCCTCCTGTTTTCCGAAACAGTAAGTTTGTCCCTAATGCTGGCCGTCGGCGATACACCAGATGCAGCCACCTTGTCATCGCCCACCCCAATGACGCGCCCCTGGCGGACCCCAGCAGCATGGCGGAAACGTTACGCGGCGCCAGCATCACTCAAAATGGCAGCTCACAAGATCCTTTCTTTCAAACCTGTATACATTAACATTGCATATTTGAGATTTCCCTTATTCAATTCTGTTTCCACTGCGACGATGGATTACAGGCTATAATTCATCGCTGGAGCCGAAGAACAGGATTTTATAAGGTGCCCTAGAAGCAGATTAGACCTGACTGAAAGTGCCTGAATTGGAAATTCATTCAGAATTAAACAGTACAAACAAAAAAGCCAAGTCGACGAAACAAAATAAACAAAAATATCCGGGTAATATAAGACCTGGCATTCGATCACACCCGATTTCAGACCTGGACTGGATTTAGCATTTTTCAATCTGGTTTTGATCTGACATTGTCGCATCTGACTGACCGTATTTAAAGTGAGACGTAGTAAATGCCTACTGCCTAATTAGGTTTCCGTGTTTTCGGTAAATACCGATAAACCCCCATCGAAGAAACCGAAGAAAAAAAAACGAATTAAGGCTGCTTCTGAATAGGGAAATCCGGTTTTGAAAGAAAAGTTTTTATGTGCAGCTTTTTTATTTTATAAACCTGAACACATCATGTGCTAACTGTTCTTGATACTAGAGTGCCTCAATGTTGATTGCCGGCTGATTGAGAAACTGTACTTGATGTTGCTTCTTTCTTTGAGAAGCACGCACTTCTCCCAGTCTCCTTCTGTTCTCGGAACCAGGATGACGTACCAATGACCCTGGTCACAAATTCGTAAATATGCTGCATGCAGTCGTTTTATAGCACTTGTTCCGATAAACACAGATTTCCCGCCCGGCACTGAACACAAACACAAGAAAACACCGATTCCGAAAAAAAATAAATAATAAACCCCGAAAACACGCCCCTTAAGTTGAAGGAAATATATACCACCGAAAACACAGAACCCTATTTATAATGTACATAAAGTATTCTTTTAACTACGTTTACTAGAAAGTATTTCGCGCAGATTAAAAATTATTTCGAAGAATAATTGAATCACTTCGACGATATTTGTAAAGCGCATAATATTGTATATATTATAAACTATTTGGGAGCGGTATTTGTCGTGACTTTACTGAAAACCATATGGCGCGTTGAATACGTGAAAGCAAAATTCTAACCACCAACTGCGTCACGGAAAACACTTATTATCTGGCCTTCTCCAGCCCGATTTGATTGGAACGTTAGAATTTCCATTCAGGTGTTCTCAGATGCGCATGGGTTGCTTGACAGAACAAAACATTACGATGACATTCAACCTGCTTCACAATGCTTGCAGCCATGGCGTTCGTACCTTTTTCAATAGTCTTAATTCAGATGCTCATATTGTATCTATTGCGCGAATTATCCAGCCATTTGTAGGTCCAAATATGCATATCTAGTTAGTGGCACCTGCTGACCCAATATCGTAGGTCTGAACTTGCCAGTTTCTGCATGCAATAACCCAGTTCAACGGAAGGTAAGCAGTAAAACCGTCAAGTTCTTTTTTAGATCCCCAGTGCTAGAAATAGAAACAAATACATTGAAAGAGGATGAGATTATGTTTCACATTTTTGTTAGCGTAATAGAGCGATATAGTTGGCCTTACAGAACGACGTAGCATATTCTATACTTTTCGTTTAGAAAACTTGTGCTCGCTCGTCGATAAAAATGACCCGCTGTGCACAAAGCCCCAGATATATTGCCTACAATTTTCAAAAAAATAAAAAATAAAGCTTGTACAAACTTTGAATAGTTCGTACAACCAGAAATGGCGTTTTTTGTGTTGAAGAACACCTCACGGCAACATTGTATTCAAAAAAACATGTTGCGCAGACGTATTGATGTACGGTGTCGACTGGAATAAAGTTTGTTTAATCCTATGAATACTTCGTGCTCGTGTAGTGTGAATTACGTGAGCGAGCTACCGACAGAACTAGTCCTGGATCAATGTATGCCGGATCAATTAGAATAAATATTATGTCCAGATGAGCGTAAGTGATTATCTCATACCTTAACGGCAGGGTAAAATATTGTTACGAAGCAGCTTAAAGAGAAAAATAATAGAAAAATGTATAATCCACACTAATGTAAACTTCAGAAATGTAAACCTCTGACCGCGTTTAATTGCCATACGAGAATTCATAAAAGAACATTTTGCCAAAATCGTTGCCAAGGACAGTATTGATTTTACATCTTCCTCACTGACCAAAACTGGTAATGGGGAAGCTATGGTTTCATAAATAGTGGCATAACAAGGAATGGATATTGACAGCAAAGCATAATAAACGAAGCAGCCTAAATAAGATTTCGTATGCGCAAGTGTAGTCACTAAACACATTTCTATATGTATTTTTTAAATTCCCTTTAAGGATCTTCATTTGGTGACAATATGCTTTTTTTGGCGGTCGCTTGCGCATTAATGCTGTTCGTGGAAGGTAAGCAAGAACGATTCAATTTGAACTGTTTTACCAACTCTATATCAGCGTACTTCCCGTTCTGTAGTCCGGACTCGGGGTACAGACCGCAGAGTTATTTCATCTCTAATATTTAGGTTCGCGCAAAGCGGTCACCACGTTGGAACGGAGCAATCGCTTGTACTTTTTCTTTATGCCATCGTCATTGTTTCACGCTTGTAAAATTTTATGCGTAAATTGGTTCCCGCTGCTAAGCTTCACGAAATTACTTCTCTGATTTTAACTATTACGATTTGCGAAGGCACGAAAACGAACACAAGCTAACCTGTGAAAGCGTTCTTTCTGCGCCTAATAGACCGATCTCACCAAGCGTTCTTTCTGCGCCTAATAGACCGATCTCACCAAGCGTTCGGCGCATGCGTGACGCCGCCACAACTTTAGTTCACAGGAGACAAACGGCAGTGCACGAAAGGGCTCGTGCTGTCTCGTGCTCTAACACGCGCAGAGCTCCAGCGAGTTTGTCGCACGTGCAGAAAGACTAAAGTTCCCTCGATGCATTGCGGCAGCGATGGCGTAGTCAAACTGGCTGGTGAGATCGGTCTATTGTCTTTCAAATTCATGATGAAAAGAAAAATAATTGACTTGCTTGTCGAACTTTAGAAAATCGTGCAGTAGTTTTCAGTTCAGCCTGCGCTTATTTTGCACTGTTTGAAGGTGCGTAGAATGCGGAGTATAGCTACCTGTTCACGCAAGCGCCAACTCCACTCTCTGACGTCACGATGCTGAGGTAGCGCTGCTGCCGGTACTGCGCATGCGCGGACTCTTCCTCTCACGCGAATCTGGTTTCTGCACACGCGCAGAAATCATGCCTTGTTTGCTGCAGGGCGTATTGGTGCATAGACTTTATGTTAAGGGTTCCGCCATCTTGAGAATCGCGGCGCCGCTGACGCAGTCTGGGGCTGAATACTTGAAATACAGGCTGTTGTTGCAGCACAGCTATCTGGCTAGACAACGGTGCGGGTACGGGGGAACGTGGCTAGACTTGGCTTATGGGGGGGGCTACTAAAGCTTGCCTGGCAGTTGGCGAGTCGAACCGAGTTGGCTAATGACAGACCGTCACCTTGCCACTTTGAAAGAACGAGGACGCAGACGGTGGGGAATTTTGATTGAGTTTCCACAGCGAAGGAATAATGAAATGTAACTTATGCACATACGCTCTCGACATTCGACAGCTGCATCTTGGGTGGTGGTACGTAGACGAATTTTCACACCCTTCACATGCCATGAAATAATAGCATACCTTGCAGCGATAACCTATTCGGTGCATGGGCCCCGGTTTGGAATTAGTCCGGTAGCCCTTAGATAACGTAATGATGAGCACGAACGTGAAGAGGTGTTTGGTAAGAAGCCCTCGCGATTGACTCTTGCAATCGACTAACGTCATAAATAAGGATCCTCGGAGAACATGTAAAGCTCAAAAACATTGCAGCCACATTCTAGCTGCATCCTCTAGTGCTCATATCACACTTTCAGCGATTGTACTTAGGCTTATTTAAATTATTTGTACACCCGGCGAAGGCACCGTGATAGCCAGGCAACCGTAGACTTCGGAAAACTGTGACAGGATAAAGAAGAACCCCGAAATACATCACGCACGACGTCCGCCTCTATTCTTTTTTGCACATACCCTTGGCGGTTCCACACCCTGTGTCAGCGGACAATCCAACCATGCACCGGGTCGAGGACGCGTCAGCTGAGCGCTGGACCATACGAAAAAGTCTCTAGGCACAGTTTTGACCCATTCGGCGCTGTATCAGTGGTCTGCTGCACGCAACGAGGTAGAGGGCTTAGAGCGATAAACTGGTATCCCGTTCACCAGGCAAAGTGACCCCTACTTGGCTGCCGCCATGTTGTAAAATTTTCACCACTAGACACGTGACCGTATCACATATCACATGAGGCTTTTACGGAAAACGGAGCCGATATTTGTATTGCGATCGATGTAAAAAAACTTTATAAAACTATTTTTTCAATACTGTTAGCCCCAGAGATCAGTGTCTAGCTCCGATAAAAACAGAAAATACAGCACCGCGGCTGATGGCATCTATCGGAGGCATTGCGCAGCTGCCCGAGTTTTTGTCGTAAAAGCACAATTTGGACTTAGACGAAACGAAACCTGACTTATATCGTCGGTACTGTTATAAACGATCAATAAGCAGATATTTGTGCCCAGTACTTCGTTAAAATCAAGATGTAAAACTATAAGGTCACGTGTCTAGTGGTTCAATATGCGCAATATGGCGGCGGCCTATTGGATTCACCTTCAGCTGCCAGTTTATCGCTCTAAGGCCCTCTACCTCCTTGGCTGCACGTGACCCAGACTTTTGCTGTTTAAAGACACAGTGCAGCGCTAATGCAGAGCTGAGTCAGCAAATAAAACTTGCGCTGAGGCAGCGCTGACGTTTAAATATCACGGCGCTACCTGGTATGTTTTAACCGGTTTTAAGTCAGACGTTATTAGGAATAATTATTTAACTTCACTATCAAGCTCTTGTATTTTTTACATATTTATAAAGTCTAAAATAGTCCTAAGAACTGCATGAAATGCAGTATTTAAGCGATTCCTTTATTTTGATTAAAAGAAAACAACCAGTCTGGTATAGTATAGGTCACATGACGTTAATTTTCCCCCTTAATTAGGCGGAAAAACTGAATCGCGGGGTAGGTCACGTGACATCGATTTTCCAGCCAAATTTAGCGGGAAAACTGAATTGGTGCATAGGACATGTGACAGCAAGCTAAAGTGACATTAAATTTAACATAATAGAAAAGCAGAACATTTTCTACCTGGTTTGTACAGATATGTCTCAAAACGAACGTTCGTCGAAAAAAATATCTTCAATTTCTGGGTGAAACCAACATTGTACCTTTGTGGGATGATGATGCTTGCGTTTGTCGTCAACTAGGGGGCGCTGTGAGTTCGCTGAACACCAGAGCGCATACTATTCGGGTATAAACGGAATCATCATAATCCCACAGGTGCATAATTTCGGTTTCCCCGCAAATCGAAAAATTCGAGATTGGTAAAACAAATGTTTTTTTTAGCAACATTTATCTTGAGACATGACTGTCGTAACCAGGTAAAAACAAAAATTGTTTTTTTTTTGCCTATGTTCAGTGTTCTTTTAAGTCAAATCAAATCAAATAGGTTATTTTCCTATTCAACAAAAATACGGGGAGGCCGAAGAAAAAAGTTGATAACTCAGCTTGATTTGGTGCTCGGCCACCCTATAGAGGCTGGGCGGCGGCAATGGAAAAAATACACTAAAGAGTTAGGAAGTAAAATAGTTAGTGAAAATACAAAGTGACGTCAATATCCCCGCCAAAGTTTAGCATGGAAACTGAAGGGTGTATCGGTCAACTGGCGTCAGTATTCCAGCTGAGTTTAACGAGGAAACTTAATTGATATAGAGGTCTCGGAGCGTCAGGTCAAGTGGCATCAATTTATTTCCTTGATAATCTTAGCGGGAAATGCAGGGGCGGACAAAAGTTTGCAAGAGGAAGGGGGGGGAGGGTTTGTTAAAAAAAATAATTTCATGCTTTAATATTTGCGTATGTTCTCCAAGGTTCCGGATGGCCGGATCCCAATTGCGGTCAAAGTCTTGTGCGCAGTCGAGAGCGATTCATTTTGGATGGACGGCCGGCAAAGGACGGAGAATTCCCATGGATGGTACTGTGAAAAGCACGCCTGAAACCAGGGAGTCACCACTCTGTTGGCTGCTCCCTCTACTTATTCGGTGATCAACTGAGGGAGAGGAGGGAATGAGAGCGGCTGGTGACATCAGAACACCGATCTCCGATTGAAGTGATTAGTGGATAGACAGCAGAGACTAGCTGACTTGGTCTCTATCCACCGTCTCCCTCGAACAAGTGCGTCGTCTGCTTCTCGCGCGGTGTCTCGCATACGAACGCGAGACACCTATCAGAGCTCGGCTCTCTGACGTCCCCTCGCTCTCACATCCTCCTCCCCTCATCTTCTCATCGTACACCTTCGATAATCAAAAGATACCCGTCCTCGTGTGATCGCCTTCGCAATAGACAACTTCAAAATATCCCTGCACGCAGCACTGCGCGCATTGCATTGTGGAGCCTACTTGGCCACGGATATGAGTTGCAAGGTGTCGGTTTCGATCGGGCCCCCGTTGGCGAAGTAATTCGCTTCAATACAGCATTAAGAAAATGAGAAAAAAATGTTAGCGTTCGCTTGCATTGCGCTTATTCATCGTGGTAAGAGCCTCCGTTTAAACACGGACCTCCACCGGCCGTAATGACTTGCCTAGACTTAGCGAGCAGTATAGAGTACGGCCACCCACGTCCCGTACCTTGCCGGCAGCCTGGCTACAACTCCTGAGTGCAGATATGACCCTCCCGGGCATGGAGGTAGGAAGCTTCCGGAGGCAATATGAGACCACCAGAGCTTAAGCCAGAAGTCAGGAGGACACGCGCCCAGCGATGACCAAAACCAAGAGATGTCTCTTGGTCTTGGTCATCGTGGGGGCGTTTCCTCCACCTTTCTAACTTCACCTCTGGTGGCATCATGTCACCTCCTGAAGGTTCCAACCACCATGCTTCAAGGGTTACGGAATACCTAAAAAGCATAGGACATTAAAACATTTTATCTGCTTTTTATCCGTATTCCACATTTTATCTGTATTTATCTGTATATATTTTGTCTGTATTTGTCTGTATTGATCTGTACTGCACATGCGAATATGAATCGCTTCACCTGCGTCTAGTTTCTTCGCACGCGCAGTATGTCCACATTCGCTGTGAGAGACGCGAGCTTGTTTGTGAACAGCGCAGGTTGGTCGATAGGGGGAGAGGATATTTTGATGCAGACGGCGGTTGACTTACAATGCCGTAGGGAGAAGGAGAACGCGGTCTGGCGTTGCATCAACAGACTATCACGACTTGAAAATCTTGAGTATCGCCCAAGTGATAACACTATAAATGTAAAACAACAGCTGCGAATGTGCAGGCGACTTGGTGATAATTAGTTTGAGACGTTCAGCGTCTCAAACTATCGAGACGTCGTCCCAGAGTTGTGTTTTTTTCGTCTACTTCAACGTTTGTCCATATTTTCCGCTCTGCAATGATAGATGTTTGATTACTATGAAGTATAGATCGATTATTTTCTTTTGCTTTAATTCGTGAATATCTGTAAAATCGATAAAGAATTCACTCGTTATTTTGTATCCTATCCGTAGGTGTTCTTGATTATTGTCCGGGCAGATGGCCAAACGTTTACATGCGCTGGATCGATAATTAAAAGAGATGTTGTTCTGACTGCTGCGCACTGCGTTCCAGACGGGTAAGTCAGGTTGCGAAAGTTTTAGTAATATATTTGACAAACTCGAGTTTTTATATTTCAGATTCAATACAAGCGCGTCAACAGTTTCTGCTGGACGCTTGTACATAGTATTTGTGGAGGAATACTACCAAGAAAGTAATGTAAGAATAATCATTGCTCTTCTAAAGTTTAGTGCAATGCTCAGATGATTAAGTTATTTTTATAGATTACTGTTACTTTCGCGTATCCCCTAATAGATCTATTTTTATTTTAGGACAGATTAATCTTCATCGTTTACAAACGACTCGAAAAATTCCATCTGACATTATCGAACCAGTTTAGGCCCCTGCATAAAATCTCGCGACACAAAGAATCAATATTATTGTGCTATAAGATTACGGAGATTGTTTAAATCGGCTGTCTAGCTATATGAATTTTAATTTCAAATATTGCGCAAAGTTTAATATATTTAATTTATGCACACCCGTATGTAAGGTTATAACTGCGTGCATTAGGACAGGAAAAATAGACACACATTACATTTTTCTATTATCAAAAAGTCCGCTTCGAGCGTATTGTTATATACATTTAGAAATAAAATTTTGCTGCCATGCACAAGGTTTAGATTTTTATGTAAAACGTGATATGTTTATTTCTCTGAAATTCCTTTATTCATTTTTATGTACAAGCTACAACAATAATTTTGATTTTTTTTATGTGGACAATCATGTCTTCTACCGTGTTCTTGAAAGAACACCGATTGTTTATTTAATGTTCTATGTGGGCGGACGGTGAAAAAATTTCTAATCTAAGCACACTTCCTGCAAAATCCAAAATGACTCGCTGAAGAAATGAATTTCTCCGACCCATTTCATGTGCAAATATTGAATACATGTCCAGAAAGCCTTGTCAAAAATGTTCACGAGTGATGCGCTGTGCTGACGATCCAAAGACAAACACGAGAAGCCGGCATATTTTTGGCGACAAGAATAAAGTAGGTTCTAAACATGTTACTTTTAATTGTCCCGTACTGAAGACGACCTTCTGTTTCAATAAACGCGATTGGGAGCATGGCATCGTACTTGTTGTTCTTACTGCAGTGTTCTTGGGCTCACATGTAGCAAGTTGTGAACGCACAAAGTGACGGTGTCTGAACGACACCGCCTCGCCACGGAGCAAGTGTGTCGAAGATTCCCTTTCATTTCTGACAAACGCTCTGATATGGCGCAGCGTGCTAGGAGCTCGAGGCAGAGGTGGGCGAAACTTGTCGGTAAATAAATACTTATACATGCTTTCAGTCGATTTAATTAAACTTGTCCCCGAAAAAAACATGCAATTAGCCTGACTCGAATTTACTAAGGTTATGGCTTCTTCCCTAGTGCTACATGCCCAGAGCACACGAACGCAAGACAATCGAAAAACAGCTGGATTGACCAATTAGCACAGATCTAAGCTTAAAGGAGCTGTGCAACGATTTTAACGTTGAAAGAATTGGCATCTTCTACCTTTTGACATTGTTCACCTTGTCACAAAGGACTGAAAACACACCTCCTTCCTTCGAAATGTTGCGATTCCGCCGCGTAATCGCGAGGCAAAAATTAGAATATTCCCCAACCTGCAGCCGCGAGTGGCGGCCATGAGAAACACGCGGAATGACGTCAATGGGGGTCTTGTAGAAAAATAGTAATTTGTGCGAATACCTGCTCGATAAAAGGTAACTTTTCTATGAATCTTGTCGTTCCAATATAAATATAAATGCGTTAAAAACCTGGTATCATCGACAAGACTTTTATTATACCGAGTTTTAGTGGCGCCATCTACCCCAGGTCCACAAAACCGTCAGCTCTATCTGCTACCGCGAACAGCCGCCAGAAGCCGGAGAGGGAGGGGGCAGAGCCGGACGGGTATGGCCGGACCCGGATGAGACTTTCCTCCTTTCACCATGTTGTTCGCGCTGCGCCCGCCAGCACGTGGTCACGCGGTCGCGAGCGCATGAGTTCTCGCTGCTCACTGATGGCTCTAGACAGAGAGCTTCACCGGAACCTCGCGCAACCCCCATTGACGTCACAGCGCACGTGACTCGGAAGTTGGTGAAGGAGTTGAGAGGTGTCGAAAACCTCAATCTTTGTCCATTTTTAAAATAAAAAACTAGGACATGCAGGCAAAAGCGGTTTTTTGTTCTTTAGTTCAGAAAGGTCGAGACACCAACTCCCAAATTATTTAAGCAAAGCACTGAAACTGTTGCACAGCTCCTTTAAGGTTCCAGGTGATACACTTTTTCAGTCGTTTCAAATTATAAAGTATTGAAGAGGAAAAAAAAGCGTCGTGTCACAAAGTTACCTAACTTAGTGTAATTGCGAAGCAGCAGAAGTGCACATATTAAATCAGTCAATGTTGAACATGGATAAATCTGTAACCCCTCCATGATTAAGTAGCATAGTTCTCTCCACTACAGATCAAACAAGTTATCACACACGAGGATTATTGGGAGACGTCATGACTGATCAAAGTCATGACATCGCGCTCATCAAGTTGACTCGACCTTTCGATTTTGCGGCCAGCAAAGGACGCATTGGGACCGTGTGTCTCGCCGTGATGCCGCCCCGGCCCGGGAATGTCGTGACAGTAGCAGGATGGGGACGCACTTCTCCGAGTAAGAATAGAGTTTACTTGTTGCGCATACGAGCAAACGCCAGTGCTGTGAGTTAGCGTTCCCGCTGCATGCTCCACACTGCGGATGACCGTCGTAGCTAAGCGCCAACCCAAGACACAGTTTGCGCTCCCGCATGAGTAGAGACGATGGCGCTATTTCTCATACGCAAAAGCTTTTGCGTACGCTATTTGAAAACTCACTAATGGCTAGAAGAGCTTGTAGTTCAAAGAGCCTTAAAGAATTACCTCTTAAATTATCACGATCTCTCTAGATGCTCTTGTCCAAGTTGTCCTCTTCCAATGTTCACCACGAGAGGAATCCCACTTGGGATGCTTCTGATTAACATATGCCACCTGCGTATTAATAACGAATAATTGTTAAGATAGCGCTAAAACATCGAGCGCAAATCAACACCGTGCTTATATAATTTATGCCTGATAGAAAGAGGTTGATTTACTTGTAGACGCATGCGAATTTAGATGCTATGTGTTATTAAGTATTGTGTATTTTATAAACGTGTACCTCGAGACTATTTATAATTAATACAATTTTTTTTCTAAAAGTGGAATATTGTTAGGTGGACACGGTCCTCGTTGTGCTTATCCAGTGCGGAAACATAAAATGGTGAATAATTTTCACGATTGCCCGGTTAAATAACTAAACGCTAGTAACGGCCTCATGGCTTATGTGCATCGTAACTGCAGTTTTTTACGGCAACCGGTATTACAGGCTAATCCAATTGACACCTTTTACGAAGTGGCATCAGTCTTTGAAACTACTGATTTGCTTGTTTTTTGCGGTTTTTGTCACGATTTTAAAACTGGGTATAGGATGGTGACACACGCTCGTGGCAGGGACAACGCTCTTCTTAGTGGGTCTGTACAGAAAACGTAACTTGGCATTAAGATCTTTAAAACAAAGGGCTGCCCATTAATCTGCGCAGTTTTTCCTTTCTCATCGCAGTCTCAAATATCTTCAAAAAAAGTGCCCTACTTCAAAATCTTTAAAATGTTGAGTTGGGCTAGTTGGTTCTTCATGACTGAATAAAGGCGCCGAAGTACAGGGACAAAGCGAGGAAGGTGACGAGACAGACAAGACGGCGCCCCTTCTTGTAGTCCTGTTCTTCTCTTTTTGCCTATCCTTTTGCGCTTCTTTTCAGTTCAAAATCTAGTTTTCTGCTTCTGCACAACTGGTTTAATTAGTGCAGCGAGGAGGTCGGTTTGCTACATGGATTAATGGATTATAATAGCTCTGGAACACAAAGAAACAGCTAACGTGTAGTTAAAATCCTTCAATTTAACATCGTTATTATAGAATGCGTATAGCCAGAACGCAACTTTTTTTCTGCTGCGACGTATACAATGTCAATGAGCGCACCAATTCCGTCTCACACTTTTCCTTTCCCACTCAACCTGAAAGATTACGGTTTTACAATGATTGCTGCTTGAACTCTTTTGTTCTGATACTGAGGTTTTTTCTCTTATTTGTATTTCACGTTTCATGACTTATCTTTTAAATTAAATTCTACATTTTAATAATGCGTACTAAAGTAACCTAAGTGGTAAGTATTTCGCATCTAGTATTGCCATACAATAAGACAAACAGTAATAACAACAACAAGGCCATTCGTTACAGCTTGCAGAATTGTGAGTGCATTGCTTTGCGCTTACCGTAATGAGCAAAATAAGTCTCTATATACCTGTACTGTCAGCCGTGATTGCCTTTTCTACTGCAATAATTTGTGTTTTTTCGATTTTAATGCTATGTATACTTGCTTACGTGCAGATGGAACCACGAGCTACCAATTGTTGGCTCTCACCGTTCCTGTTATGAAGGACAAAAACTGCATGAATTTCTTCCTCTTCCCTTATCGGCCCAAAATAATGCTCTGTGCCGGAGAGAACAGAAGACAAGCTGCAAAGGTACGTCAAAAAAAAAAAAAGTCTTAGCGCGCAAGCAAAAAAGAAAAAAAATTGCCATGCCAAAGAAAAAAAAAAGATAACTTCAGGAATTAACGGTTCTGCTATGTTTTATTTTCGTCAGGAATAAACGGCCTTGCAGCATGGGTTCATGAAAGGTCGGTCGGTTGAGACAAATTGGTGTTCCTTTTTAAATTACTCCGTACCTATTGTTGTTAACAAGAGGCAGGTAGATGGTATTTGCTTTGACATCACGAAACGATTCGATAAAGGTGACAGTGGGGTGCTATTCAAAGAGGTTTCTTTATATACTTGTTGTTCGGCATTATGTATCTGGTTTGAAAGTTATTTCTCAAATCGTACGAATAGTTTCCGCATTTCTGGCAGCCACTCTAAAATGTTTCGTTCAAACTCAGGTGTCCCCCACGGGTCTATACTTGGGCGACTTCTGTTCTTCGATGTATGTTAGCGATTTAACATCACATGTCAAAAAGGCTGAAATAATACTGTTCGCAGGTGACATTAAGATTTATATGAGTGTCAATACTCTTCTTGATTGCAACTTGTACTCCAAAGCGACGTGACTAACATACTGCGCAGGTGTTCAGCGAATTGCTTGCTTCTAAATCTTCTTAAGACTAGGGCTCTTTCTTTCTGCCGACGCCATATACGCCTTTCAGCTACTTTTAGGAGAAAACGCATATCGAACGGGTGGCTGTTGTTAAGGATCTCGGTGTGCATGTCGATAGCGTGCTTTCATTCAATGTTCATGTGTCTGTTACTGTCGGAAACGCAACGAAAATGCTGCGCATGGTTTCTCGTATGACTAAGCAGTTCAAAAAGCCTGCATGTTTGATTCGTTTATTTTGTGCGTTAGTACGACCTAGACTCGATTTCGGATCAGTTATTTGGAATCCACTACCTCGCCCGCAGCCGTTAAGCATTGAATCCGTGCAAAAAAGGCTGATACGGATTGTATGTGATAGATACTTCCAACAGTCGCTTTTATTATAGATATGAATTTTCTTCTTAATAGATTTTCTCTCGTACCTTTATAAAGCAAAAGGCTGGAAGGTGATCTAGTTTTCTTGTAGAACGTTGCGAATGGGGGTTCGACACTGACTTGCCTTTGGGCTGTGTTAATTTTCACGTTTCTTGCTGTGTAACTAGCCTTACGCTCATTCATTTTCTAGTATGTTGCCAATGTCTCGTTTACAAACTTCGTTCAATAGAAGCGCGTTCTCTAGCCTGGATATATTCAGTGACATTTCAAATTTCCGTAAAAAGTTAAGATGCCACACAGCAACCATTTAGCGTGCGTACTTATGCAGCATTCCTTCCACTGGTAAATTTCACGTTATCTCGACCCTTGCTCGGTTATGGTTGTTCGCATGGTTTTTACTGTTTTATTGTTTGTACCAAAGTGAACACCTTTCTCGTTGTTTTTGGGCAGATTAAATGAAGATTTAATATTAATATTATTATATTAAATGATGCGCGTCGAACAAGAACCTCTCGCGGATAATTCTCTCTCTCTTTTTTTTTGTGTGTTGGGCAAGGCGAACCAGTGTTGTAGGCGTTACCGAAAAAAGTAACGAAATACGTTACTCGTTACTCGCAAATAAAAGGAGCGTGCCAGAGTTACCGTTGCCGATAAAAAGTAACGCCCATTCCTTTTGCGTCACTTTTCTAAGTATGAATTAACACGTTTTACTCTTTTGAGGTTACACGTGTGAATAAGACCATATTTCAAGGAACATTATGTTCATGCAGCAACTGAACATAATTAATTTATGTATTTTAAGGTTTCACGAAAAACAACTCAAAGAAGAACGTAAAAAGAAAAACTCAGAAATGCACACAACTTCGCGCCAAAAAAAAAAAAAAAACACGAAAGAATAAGATTTTTTTTTTTTTAAGTCCCGGGAAGAAAATTATGACGAGTAGGTTACTACGTTACCGAAAAAGCAGTGTTGTACGGAATGGCGTTCCAAGGAACGGCGTTCCTGGAACGCGTTCCTTTTAGGAGGAACGAAGGAACGACGCCGTTCCATTTTTCATCGGTGGAACTGGAACAGGAACTCGTTACATTTCTACTGAAACGGAAAAAGGAACTGCGTTCCTTTTTTCCGTCCAGTGGGGTAATTTTCGGTTTATTTCTACGAGGAAATTCTAAAAATTATGAAGACCAAATCTTTACAAAGAGCAGGATCTGGTTTACTTTGTGGTTACTTATCTTAAAGGGCCTCTGACACGCCGAAAAAATTCAAAGTGCCCGCCAGTGCCCTGTGAAGTAACATTGTACCGCAAGGTGTCGGGGCGGTCAGAAGGGAGGCATCGACCTACGTCACTAAAAGTGGGTTCGCCGGAAGTCACGTAATGTTCACTCCTCGTGCTCTCCGTGACCGTGCCTAAGACCTATTTTTTTGTTATTCTGGGTTTTTCCATTAGCGATCGTAGAATACGAAGTTTCAGTTCCACTAGCTTTTTATCAGCTGCACCGTTGGTTAGTTTGCGTGCTGTAAAAGCTGAGGACGAAGATTCAGTGGATCGACGTGATTAAGGTCAATGATGAAAGCTTTGGGAGTACAAGCCCATGGACGAGTGCATGCCATCAGTCCGATGATACAGAGCCCTACTGGGCACAAAACAAGCTATCGAGCTTTGAAAAAAGAAATATCTTGCAGAGACGGTCGCAGATATTACGGATTGCTTGAAGGTTCAAACACCGAGGTCACCGAATCATCGGATACTCTCCAGGCTGAAGATGCCTGCCGTCTAGAGAAGGCGCACTGGTGAATGTATCAAGTACAAGTAAACGTCGAGCATAAAGTAGGTGTTTTCTCTAGAACATGAGTAGAACTTGTTTACTAGGTTCACTGACTCCTCTTCTTCTACCTTTACAGCAACAATAGGCGATGAAAGGCAAATATAAGAAACCTTGTCCGCTTGGATTGCTCGCGGAAATGCGGAGAACAACAAAAATATGAAAAAAATATTACACGCGGTCGCGGTCATGCACGAGTATAATGATACAACTCACGTGACTTCTGGCGATGCCTTCCTTCTGAGCGCCCCGACACCTTGCGGTAGATTGTTACGTCACGGGCACTGGCGTGCACTTTGAATTGGAGCTTCGTATTTCTATTTTTCCAAACAAACTACGGAACTCTAAAGTGAAACATTTTTTTGGTGATGTCCTGATACACCAATTTACCGGCTGGCATGAAAAAAAAATATTTTTTTTGGCGTGTCAGAGGTTTTTTAAGGTTTATTTTTTGTGATCCTCACTCGGTAATAGTCGGGTGCCGGAGAGCTAGTTGACATCGATTCTTTTATCAGTGCCAGAGACTGCGGTACAAAGAGCAAAGCTTTTAGTCGAAGGAAAAGACACAGGAGGGACGTTTCATACTAAGCAACGTTCTCTGCTTCCACGAATCCTCATACACCCGAAAATCTAAGGCCGACTACAGCCATACAGAACTTCCACAAAGAGACCTACATTTTCCACAAAACAACAACCAGACATCGAACACACCCTTGTATCAAGAACGACGGCCACTTAGAAGATACACAAATATTAACCTTTATTCCTTCACTCCTTGTCCCCCACTTTCAAACTGAACAACAAATCCAACCTTCACGAAGAAGGACTTGTAATTCTTAACACTGACCTTCCAAAAGCCCCACCCTCTTCTTCATTTGATCGTCTTGCGGACAGCAACATCCAGAAGCAACTGTCGTTAGGTTCGAACAGGCGACTATGTTAGACTGAGACGCCTGAGGTTGTTAGAAAACGCTCGTTCAATGTGGAGTAACAGTATACTGTAAACGACTAAATTTTCGCGAGGACCTAATTTTCGCGAATTTCGGGAATCATACAATTCGCAAAAAAATACGTCCCGCGAACAATTTGGGCAATATCTGAACGCTAAGGAAGCTACACTCGATTCGCGAAAATTAGAGCATGCGAATAATTTCAAAATTTCAGCTTTGGCCCGATTCGCGAATATCTGAGCCCGCGAAAATTAAGTAGTTTACAGTATTTGGCTCGCCTGATGTGCCCACCACAAACATGAATAAGGTTCAAAGCTGATATTTTTAAAGGTGAATATAGCAACAAAGGAAACCCTGCTTACACTTGTTTTCTTCTCCAGGTGCCCTTCCATCACGGCATTTAAATTTGTATGTTCCAATTTGAAGGGATAGATTTAAACAAAAAACTTTCCACGACCTAACAGATATGGTAGTGAGCAAGATACAAATGTAACGCATATGTAACGATACGTTCCATTTGTTTAACTGTAACGGGAATGAGTTCCTTTCTCACAAAGGAAACTTGTAACGGGAAAGCGTTCCAAAATCAGAAGAGCGAGGAACGAGTTTTCGTTCCTTCTTTTGAGGAACGTGCACAGCACTGCGCAAAAGTAACGTGTTACCACCGACACTGGGGCAAACGAATATATCGTGCATTTTACTTTCTTTCTAAAAAAAAAAAAATAAAAAAAGAAAGACGCTTACAATACCGATTGATGAATGCAACAACGGAAGTGGGAGAAAAAAACGTTCAGCCTTTCCACTCTCGTAAAGAAGGAAGACCAGCGGAGCTGTACTCGATACACTGGCGCAACGCGCACGCGCCCGATTCCCGCTTCTTCGTCTGACACGCCGCCGATCGTGGATACGTCTCCGGCAACGGTCGACACGGCGCACGTGACGCCAAACGGGTTCTCCACAAACTCCCTCCGGAACCTCACCGTCGCACCCGGGAACTGTTCAGCCGGCGTGGTGTGCAGTCGTCGCCGGGCCTCGCGCTTGCGCTTGGCCTCCGTGGCACGATCGTCGTCCGTGGCGTTGGCCCGCCGGCGCCCTTTACATCGCTGGTTCTGTTCTCGGCGGAGGCTTTCCAGGCGAGCGATGTGCTCTTTGGCAAGGGAATCTGAAGCGCCGGACGCAGTGGAAGTCGAGGCGACAGCGGCTTTGCGGCGGTTGCGGACCCATTCGCGCTGCTGCGTACGTTGCCGCTCCTTCCGCAGCCTGTCTCCTTTCCCGGAAAGGGCGCGCGGCCGACCTATCGTGAGTCCAAACCGACACTGATAAGAGCGTAGGAGCGTAGGACACAGCGCGCAAAACAGACGAGGGCGAAGAAACAAACGTGACGAGCGCAGCGCTCGTTACGTGTGCTTCTTCTTCGTCGTCGTCTGTTTTTCGCGCTGTTTCTTACGATGATTTCCCACCAACGCGTCCAACTATCCATTTTCCTACGATAGCTGGAAAGGTTGCCGCCATCTACGAGCGACGGCGGAAACCATACTGGTTGTGTGCTTGCCGCCGTCGCTTATAGATGGCGGTAGCTGTCCAGGTAGGTTTATGTCGACATACCGGACACGATCCTGGGGAACCTAGCGCTTAACAGCTCCGCTGTAATATGGATTTGAGAACATTTGGCTTTCGAGGCTTGAGAAAATGTTTAAAACTGTCGATTGTCTTCGGCTTTCTTTTTAGATTATACTGCCGGCCACGTCACGCTAATTGTGCCATTTGTCTAATTGTCTCAATCTTAGGGCGACTCTGGTGGTCCCGCTGTTGTGAGAAGTGCTCGGAAGTCATTGCAAGTAGGAATCGTCTCCTTCGGGTCTGTGGAGAGACCCTATCATTCTGTGGTATTCACCAAAGTTAGCTCTCACATCAAGTGGATTGCTGATGCACTGAAGAAGCTCGAGTAAATGCTACACTTAAGCAAACATTGGTGTATGTGTCTGTCTTTAAGCTCAATGGACATTGCAAGATGCCTGGATAGCACTTGCAGCGGCTGTCGCCCGTTTGTCGATAGAAACAGGAGAGGCCATCTTGACTACTTTGAGTAACTATCTATTTGACTTTATTTTGGTCTAATTGACCTAATCTTCACTCTTATTATTACTTTGAGCTTTTATACAACCGAGTGATTTACTCCAAGCTCAGTTACCATTTTGATTACTCTTTCAATTACCTCGACTTAATATTGACCCAATCGAGTTTCATTCGGCCTAACTGACATCCCAATTACTTTTGACATTACTTTGAACAAATTAGAGACTAACCGATTTATTATGACCACAAGTCACATTATAATTACTCTTTTGATTACTTAGTTACCATTGACACAATGGACACAATTCGCCCTAAATGACATCTTGATGACTTGACTACTTTGAGCTAATATTCAAGCGATTTATTTGATATCAGCTTAATTGATGTGATGATTAGCAGTTTGATCACTTCGAGTTACTATTTACTCAATAGACTTTATGTCAGCTAATGGACAACGTGGTGCCTCTCTGATTATTTCGTGTTATTATGCAAATGGGTGACCTATTATTAGCTCGATTCATAATGTTATTACTATTTTGACTACTTCGTGACCCATAGATTTTAATACGGCCTAATTGACATTATTTGATTACTTTGAGGTTATATTGCCACGCGCGTCGCCGAGCAAGCGCGTGTGTGGTCGAATGGTTGCCGTCATTCCACTCTCGTCGCTCGCCAGCTACGGTTGTATAATCATGCTCTCTCAAGGAGCGCCGATAACGGCCCCTTCAGGCCGCGGAAATTCTGTTTTTGCTTCGACCGACGACTACCGTGTCGTTCTGCCCCCGCTTCCTTCAGGAAGTGTTGCGCTGAACTCCGTTTTACTTCATGGCGACGTCTCCGGAAGACCGTATAAAATTTCTGATTTGCGGGCAGAGTTGGAGCGCCTGGACGTGATGGCCGACATCGACGCATTTGGAGGCTACCAGATGAACCACGTCTGTGTGCTTACTCTGAAGACGGCGGAATGTAAGCGGCGTGTGGTGGAGGCGGCGGAGCTCTCTATAAAAGTGCAAGCGCTGTGTGATCACCGACCCCGACAACGCGGATGTTCGAGTGAAGCTGCATTGAATTCCTTTCCACGTCGCCGACGACGTGGCGCGGAAGGCCCTGGAGCCTTCTGGAAAGGTGAACCGAATCACCCTTGACGTCTGGAGAGCCGATGGCTTCGCGGACATCCAGTCGACGACCAGGCTGGCTTGCCTAAGCCCAAAGGAGGGCGTATTCCTGGACCGCCTTCCACATCAGTTGAGGATCGCCGGCGGAAACGTCTTGGTGGTTGTACCAGGGCGCTCACCGCTCTGCCTGCGGTGTAAGGGCACCGGACACATACGCCGCGAGTGTCGCGTACCGAAGTGCGAAAAGTGTGGACGCTTCGGGCATGAACGCATCAACTGCGTGGTGACGTATGCCACCATCGCCGAGGCAACCGTCGAGAACGAAGCTTCGAGCATCGTAATGGAGGAGGAGGAGGCTGAGGAGGCGGCAGAAGTCGTGGAGCAGGTCGTCGCAGTACCGACTACGACGCCTAGACAAACGGAAGCGCAGAGTGCGCCGCCCGAGAAGCAGCAGACGGTACCAGTTCCGACGGGCCGCCTGCTTCGGCTCCCGCGGCATCTACGGGGAGCAATCCCGGCGATGGGGACTTCAAAGTTCCAGAGCCAGCCGTCATGGAGAAGTGCCAGGCATCGAATTGGGCGGACGACCAGGACGGCACGGCGGAGTAGGCGACGGACGACGACCTCGAGCTGAGTGACTCTGAGGAGAACTTCAAGCTCCCGTTAGACCAGCGCTCCGAAGACGACGGCCAATTGCAGCAGCCGGGCCGCAAATGGCAGAAGGTCATCAAACCCCGACGGGCCAGGTTCAACCCCGCCACACGGCTTCCGACGGAGGAACACCGCCGAAAGCCACCGGAATAGGTGTGGTTCTTTTCGTTCACTCCTATTCGTATTTCGGTTCGCTGAGACGTTCGCAATGTTTCAACTGACTCCGCCAGGGGCCCTCCCTTTATAGAAATCAAACGAAACATGAAGCGTCTCAAGTTTGCCACGCTAAACTGCGTTAGTTTACAAGCGCAACAACGCAAGCAGTGGGTGCTGAACTTTCTTCTTGAAAGAAGATAGACGTGTTGTTTCTGCAAGAAACCAAACTTTCTACAATTGCACAAGTTGAAGCCATGACTCGTTTTGTGGCGCGTCACTACGCAATCTCAGTGTCAGTCGCAAATGGCCAAAGCGGTGGAACGGCTGTCATGGTTAAAAAGGAGAGGAATAAATGTATGCCCTGAGTGGGAAACAGATAAGAATGGCAGGATCTGCAGCATATGTCATTTATCATAACGAACTGTACAAGTGTGTGTCGGTCTACGCTCCGAACGACTCGGCGAGTCGGAAAGAATTTTTTGCGTCTTTGCGGCAGTACCTGGATACTCCGTGCAAAACAGTGCTTGGCGGGGACTTTCACTGTGTCCTGAAAGCGGTGGACTGTTCGAAAGGCGCAAGGGCAGACTCGAGTTTGGTCGAGTTGCGCAAGCTACTGCGTGACTTTGATCTTCAAGACGTCACAGAGCTGACGGAAACCGCATTCCCTGGGTACACACACTGGCAGGGAGACTGTCACGCAAGGCTAGATCGTGTCTACGTATCAAGCGAACTCGCCGTAGCTAGCCTGACCTATAAAGCGGTCCCGGTAGCTTTCTCTGATCACGCCTGCGTCATCATGACAATGGGAAAGGTCGTTCGCAGAAACGTCACGTCATCATGGTGGAGTGGCTGGAAACTGAATGATGCACTTCTGGAAGACGAGCAGCTCTGCAAAACGATAAAACGAATAATGCACTGAATAACGCAGGGAAACCACCCGATGAACGCAGTGCAATGGGAACAGCTGAAAGAAGAAGTTAAGTGGACCGCGTACAGATACGGCCAGGAAAAGGCTGCCCAAGTACGTGCCGAAAAGCGTGAACTCATGCAAACCCTCTCAACCCTGATCAAAGAGGAGAACAAGACTCCTGGCGTCTTCACTGAAGACATCAAAGACTGCAAGGGACGACTTCTCGAAATACTCGAGAAGCAGTACCGGGGAGCAATGATCCGCTGTCGCACGCTTGCGTTGGAAAGAGACGAAGAACCAAGAAAAGCTTTTCAAAACGAAAGAACGGCAGCGCTCTGCTCAGAAGCGCGTTACGTCACTCCGAGTCCTGGATACCATTCTGACGGAGCAAGAAGATATTGAAAACGCGTTCGTGTCAGCGTACAAGGATTTGTTTACGGAAAAAGGGCACCTTCAGCCGCTCCGGGCACTCGGAGTGCCGCTTCCGAAGGTGTCGGAGGAGCTGCGAGAGGAAATCAACAAGAAGTTTTCCGTCGCAGAAATCAAGTGGGCCGTCAAAGAACTCGCTCCACGGAAGGCTCCGGGGATCGATGGTCTAGGCGGCGTTTTCTACAAGACGTTCTTGAGCGAACTTGCCCCGATCCTCCGTGACGTCTTCGAAGACATTCTGCGACGGAACCTGATGCCACCATCCATGCGACAGGCTCTGACCGTTCTCATACCGAAGAGGCACGGTGGGGGAGAGCCCAGTGTGGACAGCTTTCGTCCCATCAGCCTTCTGACCACCGATTACAAGGTGCTGGCCAAGATAATAGTCCGACGGCTGGACGCTGGCTTGCGAGACGTCGTAGGCGGACACCAAACCTACGGCCTCAAAGGCAGGACCATCGCCACAAACCTGCACACCATGCGAGTCGCGTGCGAAGCGGCGCAGGTCCTCGGCCAGCCCCTCGCAGCACTTCAAGTGGACCTGAGCAAGGCCTTCGATCGTGTATCGCACTCATTCCTCTTCGGCATTCTTGAGAGCTGTGGGGTTGGATCGCGTTTCTGAAGTACGTGAAGCTGTGCTACCGGGACGTGTCGACTTGCCTGCTTGTGAACGGAAACAGGACTGCCTCCATTCCCATCAGCAGATCGGTGCGACAGGGGTGCCCAATGTCGCCCATTTTGTTCGCGCTCTACCTCGAACCTCTGTGCAGAGCTATCGCGGGTGACGTGAACATCCGTGGATTAAATCTGCCGGGAGGCGCCGTAAATGTGCTTGCGTATGCGGACGATTTAACGGTGCTGTGCTCGTCGAGAAGTCAAGTGCAGGCGGCGGTACAACATATCGGCGCCTTCTGCACGGCCTCCGGTGCCCAAATGAACGCTGGGAAGTCAAAGGGTGCGTGGCTCGGCGAATGGGACTCCAAGCCGGAACAATTTCTTGGCATAAGTTTTGCGGACTTTGTCACGAACTATTTAGGAGTGAATTGGAACCCTGAGCGTCTCAGCACGAAATTTGGTGGAATTGATCTGAATCGTCTAAATGTCAAAGTGTTAGAGTGGCACGGTAGGCAGATGTCTCTGCCTACTCGGGCTTTTGTATGCAATGCTGTGTTCTTTTCCAACCCTATGGTATCCGGCCCAAGTGAGACCGTGTGCACAAAGTGAAATTTGCAAAGTGCACCATTTTCTTGCCACCTTTGTGTGGGAATCACTGTTTGAGCGCATGAGACGCGACAACTTGTTTTTGAGCCAAAAGAGAGGTGGCCTTGGGTTAGTAAACGTTGAACTTAAGTTGAAAGTTCACCGTTTTATGTTTTTCAGAAGTCAGAGGAACGACATTGTTTTATCTTCCTTCAGAGTGCTCGGAGGTAACTTTTTAGGACAGTGGCTAGAAGGTGAAGCTGGGTCTTCCCGCTCACGGTACTTAAAATTCTAAAAAGAAATTGAAGCTGCGATTAACTTTTTAAGGACCGCTTTTTGATGAGTACCTTGACAAGGTGAAACGAAAGACTCTGTACTGGGATCACGCTCGACATGCTAATTCCTGTTCCACTGTATCGGATGTGAGAGCAAACAGCAGTGGAGTCGGATGTTTTCAAACGGCTCCGACGCTATCCCGTAAGAACAGCTACAAAAAATGTTTTCTTGCGACTGCATCTGAGAGTCCTCCCGGTAAAAACATGGTTGGTGCAAAAGTGGTTTTTTCGTACCGTGGTCCACGATTTGCGCGCTTTGTCCTTTTCCGGAAACTCTGGAACATGTTATTCCTATTTTGCACAAATGCAGAACCTTTTTGGGCACAGCAGCGGGCGGCGCTAAAAGTTGATCTGTATGTGTCGTGCCGAAGTGCAATGTTTATTGACTGTGGGACAGGAAGAGATAGTCGAACCTTCGAGGTTCTGACCATCCTTGGTTTGCACGCGTTGTAGAGGTCAAGAACGGATCACCTTCATGTTATCGAAGGAGGGAAACCTGCGTGGAGGCATTTTTTGGATGGTTTTGTCTATGCCAGCTCGCTGATAGCGACTACAGAACAGGAGACGCATTGAGTGTTGGGAAACACTGAAGGCTCGGCTTGGAGAGCGCGGGTTTTCTGCCGTCACCAGGTGAGGCATGCCATTTGCCTTGCGGCGGTCTCCCGGGTTGATACTGCCTCTGCATTTGCGCCCTTTGAACTGCGGATTAGACACGTGAAATGTTTTGTCCCTTTGTGTTACTTTGCACTCTGCACAGTGTGTTATGCGCTTTTGTGGTTCTACTGAACTTTGATTGCATGATGAAGTGTGAACGAATTTTTATAACATGTACATAAAGATCGATTTAAAAAATAAAAAAGAATGGTTACCGTGCTCGACTGTCGCGCGGAAAGTCTGGGTTCGATTCCAGTCACCGGAATGTTCTTTCGTGTACTAATGCGAAAGCAATAACTGTCTCACAATCAAGCCGACGTCGTCTGCTTTGAAACAGCGCCAAACGGCACCATGAATCCTTTCTCCAAGTGAAGCCAGCTCCAAGCTATGAAACCACGTGAAAAGCTAGCCAACGGCACCTCAATTTCCCGATCCCAAAGGAGCGGAGTAAAGCTGATGGATTTTCGGCTTGGGTTCATTGCCTGGCGCGTGTCGTCGAGGCTCCCATTGGCCGCTGCGCGTCAGTTCCAATGACGGCCACCCCATGGCGCTGCGTGTCCGTCAGCGTGCCGCTAACACAAAACCTCCAAGGTCAGAGAGGCGAGGAGAGGCGCCCTCTTCTCACCGGCAGAGCGCGCCGCTCGGCCGTCGACGCAAATACGCTGCAGACGAAATAATGGGCGGAAGAATGGCGTAAATGCTTTTGCATTCACAACTCATAAGAAGTGCTTAGGTGTACCTCGAGCCTTTTCTTTCAACTTGGCGTTCTCGTAAGTTCGAGAAAATTCTCAGCTGAAGCAGTTCCGAATGTTCTACGCGCCGAGAGTTCTAAGGCGAATGTTCCAGAAACCCACGAGGGTACTTAAAGGGCACTGAAACCCCTAAGGTCGTAGTTTGTTATTTTCTAGAACGATGCAAGTTGTAGTCTTAGACACGCAAAAAATACCGCATCGCAGAAGAAAAAAAAAACTATTTTTCCGCCACGCGCGCGCGCGTTTTTTTATTTTTGGCGTTTTTCTCTTTTGCTCCTCACCTCTTCGCTTTTTTGTATTTGTGACTTCAAATATTATGACATTTCGAAGCTTTGTAGGCGAGATTTCTATAACATTTCATAACGGCAATAGTAAAACATGTTTTTTGACGCAATCGCTAACGCAATACGGCCCTTCTTTTTGAAATACCGAAAATCAAAGTCCGGTGTGATGTCGCCTCCTGGATTTTAATCCTCCCTCGGAAAATATGGCGGCGCTCGACGCCTTTAGCAGAGGATGATCGGTGAGTCGGGGAATCGGACGAAGTGTTCTTTTTAGGTGACCGACGACCTGTCAGACTTCGAAAAGGAAATCGTCAAACAGTCAAAACAACTGGGTGTGGTGTCTGTGCATCGTAGTTTCGGTTGTGACTCCGCCGACGAGACGTCAAGCGTCGTCTGCTCGCAGCGATAGGCAGGCGGCACAGCCACGCACGGAGGAAACGGTTTGTCCCGGTACGCCTGCGCCCACTCTCTCGCTCCTCACCTCCTCGCTTCTGGTCGCGGCGGCAACGGCGGTTCGGAGCGGAGGCGTGAAATAATCTAAGTTTAGAAAGAGTTATATACGTAAAGACAGGAGACGGGACAACACATCTTTGTGTTGTCCCGTCTCCTGTCTTTACGTATATAACTCTTTCTAAGCTTAGGTCATTACCAACGCGCTCACCAACAAGTACGTGAAATAAATTCGACCTGCAAAGCAGCTCAATGTTTGGCGCGTCACTGCACTGGCGCGGATCACGCGGGAAATTCGAATTCGGCATTTGGAAATTGTTTTTTTACTGCACAAATACTGAATTCCCAAGTTTCGAATTTCGAGGGTAATCTCCAGGCATCGTTTTCAATCGTTTCGGATAATAAAAAAAAATATAACATGATTTTAACGTGTCAGAGCCCCTTGAAGGGACTCCGCGTGGTGAGCGGAATCAGGTCAGTCTCGCCCCAGCGCTCGATCCTGCTGTTTCGCCGACATCGACGCCAGCGAAACTAACCTTCTTTTTGTTTTGGGTGCAAGTTCGCCCCATTAAACGTTTAGTTTCTTCAGTTATTCTTCGCCTCATGATTTGTCATTCGTGACAATATTCAGCCAAATTATTTATTATGAGCTCAATTGAAATTATGATTACTTCTTTTAGTACTTTGAGTTACTCCTAACCCAATTAACTTTAATTCGACCTAATTTACATGTTGGGGACTCTCTTGATTACTTGAGGGACAATACCACCCGTTCATTTGTTACAAGCTCAATCTACATAATTATTACTCTTGATTACTTCGAATTACTTTTGATCCAGTTGAATTTAATTCGGCCTCATTGACATTTCGATGGCCGTTTCGATTACAGTGAGCTAATATTCAAATAATAGATTTATTATAAGTGTAGTTGTCATTGTGATTACTATTTTGATTACTTTGAGTTACTTTTGACCCAGTTGACTTTAATTCGCCTTGATTGACATTGTGAGGACCGTTTTGATTACTTTCAGCTAATATTCAACAAACTGGCTTATAAACTTAGTTGGCATTATGATTACTCTTTAGATTACTTTGTTCCTATTGACAGTGGACTTTAATTCGGGTAATTTACATTGCGATGACCACTTTGATTAGTTTGAGCTAATAATAAACATACTGATTTATTATGAGCCCAATATTCGTGATTATTACATTAATATTACTTTGAGGTACTATTGAACCAATGGACCTTAATTCGGCGTAGTTAACATTTTAGTGAATCTCCTGAATACTTAGAGTTATTTATCACCAATCGATTTATTATGAGCTCAGTTCAAATTTTAGTACACTAATATTTATTTCGAGTTATCTTTTATTCATAAAACTATAATTCGGCCGACGTCTCATTTTAATGGCTCATTTCATTACTTTGAGCGAAAAGTTAATTATAATATTTAATTGGTTGAATATGAGCTAAAACGTAATCAAGAAATTATTACAATGTCAATTGGGCCAACAGTAACTTGAAGTAATCAAAAGAGTGATAAGAATGTTATTTGAGCTCATAATATACCAATTGGTGGTATATTAACACAAAGTAATCAAGAGAATCATCAAAATGTCAATTCTGCCAAATTAAAGTCTAGTGGTTCTGTAGTAACTCAAAATAATAAAAGCAGTGATCATAATGTTAATTATCCTCATAATAAATCAATTGGTTGAATATTAGAACAAAGTAATCAAAATAGTCAGCACAATGTAACGTAGGCCGCATCAAATTCAGTCGGGTCAATCGTAACTCGCAATAATCAAAAGAGTAATATTACTGTGAATTCGGTTCATGATTGTGTAATTGGTTGTATAACTCGAAGTAATCAAAATAGACCATAAGATGTATATTGAGCCGAATTAATGCGCATTGGGTCAACAGTAACTCAAAGTAATCAAAAAAATAATTACGATGTCAACTAGGCTTCTAATGAATCAATTGGTTGAATATTACCTCAAAGTAATCAAAAGAGCCATCAAAATGTATTGTAGGGCGAATTAAAGTCCGTTGTATCAAAAGTAGCTCGAAGTAATTAAGAGTAATATTAAAGTTATTTGAGCTCATAATAGATAAATTGGTGATATAAAAACTAAGTAATCTGGAGACTCACCAAAATATCAGTTATGCCGAATTAAAGTCCATTGAGTCAATAGTAACTCAAAGTAATCAAAAGAGTAATCGTCATTTCTATTGGGCTCATAGTAAATAAATTAGTTGATTATTACCTCAAAGAAACCAAAACGGTCATCACCATGTCAATTAGGCCGAATTAAAGTCAAGTGGGGGCACTAGGGACTTAAAGTAATCAAAAGAGTTATCATATAGTCAACTATGCTTATAATCAATCAATTCGTTGACAATTAGCTCACAGAAATCAAAAGAGTCATCAAAGTATCATGTAGGCCGAATTAAAGTTCCTTGGATGAAATTTAACTCGAAATAACCAAAAACGTAATCATTATGTCTCTTGCGCTCATAATAATTTAACTGGTAGAATATTGGCTCAAAGTAATCAAAACGGTCATTACAGTGTCAATTAACAAGGATTAAAGACAACTGGGTCAAAAGTAACTTCAAGAAATGAAAACGATAATAATAATGTGAATCGAGCTCGTAATAGATGAACTGGTGGTATATACTGATTCGAAGTAATCAAGAAAGTCCCCAAAATGTCAATTAAGGCGAATTGAAGTTATGTTAATAATTAGTTATGTCAATAATGGTGATATTAACTAAGTGAATAATATATTGGGGAAAGATAAAAAGTAACAACTAAGTTTCTTTGGTTAATTTAAAGACAATTGGGAGAATAGTAACACAAAAATAATAAAGGGAGTAATCAAACTATCAGCTGAATTTATGTGAAGTCGCCTTTGTCACCATCAACGCAAAGCCATTAAGTGAGTAACAAAATGTTTGCTTCTATAAAGTTGTTTGTGTCAATAATAGCTATATAACCAAAAAGTAATTACGATATCAGACGAGAATCTACAAAGTTATATTTCTGTCAATAATTCTTTGAATTAATCGGGAGAGCAATACCAATGTTTGTTGAACTTTTATTATGTAAATTGTGCCATTAATGGGTCGAAGCAATTAGAAGGGGATGCGATTTTAAGTCAGCGGTGTCAATAATAGCGAGAAGTAATATAAAGAGTAATCACAAATTGACAATTGTACTTGTATCATCTGAACTGTATCAATAGTAGGTCGAAGTAATGAAAAAGAGTTCACAAATTGTCAATTCAGCTAAAGTCGAGTGAGCCACTGATAACTCGAGGTTACCAAAAAAGTAATCCACATGTCAATTGTGCGACTAGTAACTCCAGGTGATCGAAATAGTGAACAATATATCAGTAGTCCCCAACAAAATATAATTGTATAAATAATTACTCGATCTTATCAAAAGCGTAAGCAAAACGCAACCACTGAAGACTAAATCGCGCATGTCTATATTGGGGATAAAATAGACCGACCTCAGTATTAAATCGGGTAGCGCTGGTATTAAATTGAATGGCACTTGGATTAAACTGACCACCATTTGAATTAAAATGAGCGGGAAAACCTTTGGTTTCGATAAACCCAAATTTTCTACACGAAACAAAAACAAAGTCCAAAAAACACCGATTCCTAAAAAAAAATTAAAAAAACGTTTTCCAATTTGAAGAAAAATATACCGCCAAAAACACTGAACCCTAATTATAATATACATCCTTTTAATTACATGTAGTAGAAAATATTGCACGCAGAGTACAGATCCTTTCGCATAGTAATTGAACCATCTCGAAGGTACATGTGACCTCCATAGAAAAACTAATAATATGAAAAATATATTTGGGGGCTTTATTTGTCATGACTTCATTGAAAAGGATATCGCACGTTGAATACGCGAGCTCACAATTCAAACGACCATCTGCTTCGCGGAGAACGCTTAATATCTGGCCTACACAAGCCCAATTTGATGGGAACGTTAGATTTTCCACTTAGGTGTTCTCAGGAACCCTTGGATTGCTTGAGAGAATAGACCATACATATGGCATTCAATCTGCGTCACAATGCTTGCAGCCATGGCGTTCGTACCCTTTTGAATAACCTTAATACAGATCTTTATACTGTATCTATTGGGAAATAATCCAGTCATTGGTAGGTCAGGGAATTCACATCCTGCTAGTGGCACCAGCTGACCCAATATCGCAGGTCCTAGCTTGCCAGTTTCTGGATAGAATAGCCCAGCCCAACGGGTGGTAAGTCGTAAAACTATCAAGGTCTTTTTTTCTATAGAAAAAAAAAGACATGAAAAGAGGATGAGATTATGTTCCACATTTTTGTGAGTGTTATAGAACGAAAGAGTTAGTGTTATAGAACTATGTAGAACATTTATTAATTTTTCTTTAGAAAACTTGTACTCCCCCGTGGATGAAAATGACCCACTGTACATTAAGCAACAGATATATTAACTACAAGGCAAAAAAAGGACAAACATTAAGCTAGTGGAAATTTTTAATAGTTCTTACAACCGGAAATAGCGGGTTTTTTTCTTCTCTGTTGAAGAACATCTCACGGCAAAATTGTCATGAAAGAACGTTATTACGCAGACCCATTGACGTACAGTGACGACTGGATTGAAGTGTGCTTAATCTAATGAATACTTCGTGCTTGTATTGTGTGAGTTACTTGAGCCAGATAGCAACAAAAACAAGCCCTGGATCAACGTATCCCGATCAGAAAGAGTAAACTATCTGTCCGAATTACCATAAGAGATTATCTAATCATTTCTTAACCGGAGGTAAAACTATTGTTACGAGGCAACTTAAAAGAAAATTAATAAAAAAAACATACCTACACAAATGTAAAATTTACGTATTTCTAGATATACTGCTGCGACCTCAAACCGCGTTTTATTGCAATACGAAAATTTATGAGAAGGCGTTCTAAAAAATCTTTGCCAAAGACGCTATCGCTTTGACCTGTTCCTCTGTGACCAAAACTGGTGATGAATGAGTTATTGTTTCCTAATTACTGGCATATTAAAAAGTGGATATTGGTACAAAAGCGCAATAAAAAAGCAGCCCAAATAAAATGTCTTATTCGTAAATCTAGTCACTATTAACATTATTAAAAATATATTAATTCTTTTTAAGGATCTTCACTTTGTGGCATTATGTTCCTTTTGGTGGTCGCTTGCATATTAATGCCGTTCATTGAAGGTAAGCAAGAACGATTCTGCTTTAACTGTTTTACCAACTTCATTAACACTGTACATCCCCTTCTGTAGTCCGCGCTTGGTATACAGACAACAGAGCCATTTAATCTATAATAGATAGATTCGGCCGCAGCAGTCACCAAAACCGCGTGGCAATCCATTCACAATTTTATTTTATAAAGTTCGCTTTTGCTTTATTTTTGATACAATCGTCATTTTTTCACATTTGTAACTTTTCATTAGTAAATTGGTCCCCCCCCCCCCCTCCCGATACGCTTAACGAATTTACTTCTCTGATTTCCACGAATATGATTTCTGAAGGCATGAAAAGGAACACAAATGAGCCTGTGTATGGGGCTTTGTGACCAGTAGAACAAATGAGAGCGTTCTTTTTGCGTCCCTCTGTCTTTCAAATTCATAAAAAAGAAAGAAATATAGACTTGGTTGCCTCACATTAGAAAGTCGTGCAGTAGTTTTAAGAGCAGCCGGCGCTTATTTTTCCCTTAGCTTAATGGAGCGTAAAATACGGAGTATAAATGCCTGTTCACACATGCACCGATTCCACTCCATAACGTCACGTCGCAGCGGTGGTGCTGCTGTCGGTACTGCGCATGCGCAGACGCTTCCTTCCAGCGCACGCGCAGAAAGCAGCTTTGTCTGCGCAGGGCGTATTGCTGTATAGACTACATTTTAAGGATGCCGCCATCTTGAGAATCGCGGCGCCGATGACGCCGTCTAGGGGCTCAAAACTTGAAATACAGGATGTTTTGGCAGCAGAGCTATCTGGGTAGGCAAAGGTGTGGGTATGGGAAGAACTTGGCTAGACTTGGCTATGGCACTGGGGCGTAGAGAGGGGGGGAGGACTCTAGCCCCCCTCCTCGATATCTGGACGACCCTATAATATACACATGCAGTTTGACCCCCCCCCCCCCATATCTCAGGACTCCAAGCCAGGAACATCCCAGCCACCTCTGCCCCCCCCCCCCCTCCAAAAAAAAAATGTCTGGCTACGTTATTACTGTTATGGTGGGCTACTAAAGCCTGCCTGGCAGTTGGCGAGTCGGACCGAGCTGGCTAATGGCAGGCCATCGCCTTGCCTCTTGGGAAGAACGTGGACGGTGGGGAGTTTTGATTGAGTATCCATATCGAACGAGTAATGGCAAGTTTAATGTAACTTATGTAGATAAGCTCTCAACATTTGATGGTATTCATCTTGAATGGTGGCACGTAGACCAATTTCACATCCTTCACATGCCATGACATAATAGCACCGTGCGGATAATCTGCGCATGGGCCCCGGTTTGGAGTTGGTCCGCTTGCCTTTAGACGAGGTAGCCGTGAGCACGAAAGTGACGAGGAGTCTGGAACAAAGCCCTCGCGATGGACACTCGCAATGGACTGACGTCATAATTAAGGATCCGCGGGGAACATGTAGAGCTCAAAAACATTGCAGCCAGATTCGAGCTGCATCCTCTAGTGCTCATACCACACTTTCAGCGATTGTACTTATGCTTATTTAAATTAGTTGTGCACACGGCAAAGGCACGGTGATAGCCAGGTAGACCGTAGACTATGGACAACTGTAACAATGTAAAAGAAACCCCCGAAATAACTCACGCACGACGTCTACCTCTAAGGTTTGCTGGCCATACCCTTGGCGGTTCCATACCTTGAGTCGGCGGACAATCCAACCATGCACCGGGTCGAGGACGCGTCAGTTGAGCGCTGGACCATGCGAAAAAGTCTATAGGCACAGTTTTGATCATATTTCGGCGCTGTATCAGTGGTCTGCTGCACGCAACGAGGTAGAGGGGCTTAGAGCGATAAACTGGTATCCCGTTCACCCGGCAAAAGTGACCCCCCTTGGCTGCCGCCATGTTGTAAAATATTGTCCACTAGACACCTGACCGTACCAAATCCTGAGGCTTTTACGCAAAACAAAGCCGATATTTGTATTGCGATCGCTGTAAAAAAACTTGACAAACTTTTTTGCAATACTGCTAGCCCCAGAGATCAGTGTCTAGCTCCGATAAAAACCCAACATACTGCACTGCGGCTGATGGCATCTAGCGGAGGCATTCCGTAGCTCCCCGAGTTTTTGTCGTAAAAGCACAATTTGGACTTAAACGAAACAAAACATTACTTATCTCGTCGGCACTGTTATTAACGATCAATAGGCAAATATTTTTGCCCGGTACTTCGTTTAAGTCTAGATGTTAAACTATAAGGTCACGTGTCTAGTGGTCCAAAATGTTCAACATGGCGGCGGCCAATCGGGGTCATCTTCAGGTGCCAGTTTATCTCTCTAAGGCTGCTCATAGATCACAGTGCAGCGCTAGCTCAGCACTGAGTAAGCAACTAATACTTGCGTTGAGGCTGCGCTGACGTTTAAATATCTTGGAGATATTTAGCATGTTTGAACCGGTCTTAATTGGGACATTACTAGGAATAAATGATGAACTTCACTATCAAACTGTTGTATTTTTTACATGTTTAGGAAATCGAAAATACTCCCTAAATACTGCATAAAATGCATTATTTAAGCGATTCCTTTATTTTGATTAAAAGGCAACAACCAGTCTGGTATAGTATAGGTCACGTGACGTCGATTTTCCCGCTAAATTTGGCGGAAAAACTGAATCGCGGGGTAGGTCACGCGACCCCAATTGTCCCGGAAAATGTAGCGAGAAAATTGAATTGGTGCATTGGACATGTGACAGCAAGTTAAAGTGTCATTCAACATAATAAAAAACAACATTTTCTACCTGGTTTGTACAGACATGTCTCAACATGAACGTTCGTCGCAAAAAAATATTTTCAATTTCCGGGTGAAAGCAAAATCGTACCTCTGTGGGATGATGATGTTATCGTTTGTCGTCAGCTAGGGGGCGCTGTGAGTTCGCTGAACATCACAGCGCACAATAGTCGGGTGCAAACGAAATCATCATAATCCCACAGAGGCACAATTTCGGTTTCGCCCGCAAATCGCAAAATTCGACATTGAGAAAACAAAGGTTTTTTTCGAGGAACATTTATTTTGAGACATGACTGTCTTAGCCAGATAGAAACAAAAAAAATTTTTTTCGTGTGTTCAGTGATTTTTTAAGTCAAATCAAATCAGATAGTTTATTTTCCCATTCAACGAAAATGGGAGAGCCAGCAGAAAAAAGCTGATAACTCAGCTTGACTTCGTCCTCGGCCACCCAACAGAGGCAGTGGCGGCGGCAAGGAAAAAATACACTAAAGAGTTAGCAAGTAAAAAAGTTAGGAACAATACAAAGTGACGTCAATATCCCCGCCAAATTTAGCAGGAAATCTTAAGGGGTGTATAGGCCACGTGGCGTGAATATTCCAGCTGAGTTTAACGAGAAACCTGAATTGATATAGAGGTCTCGGAGCGTCAGGTCAAGTGACATTGATTTTCCCGCTAAATTTAACGGGGAAACAGAATTGGCGTTATGGTCACGTGACATCAATTTATTTCCTTGATAATCTTAGCGGGACATTCACGGACGGACGGACAAAAGTTTGGGATTGGGAAGGGGGAAGGGGGGGGGAGGTTCATTAAGAAAAGAAAACATTTCATGCTTTAACATTTGCGTATGTTCCTTTAAGGTTCCGGATGGCCGGATCGCAAATGCGGTCGAAGTCTTGTGCGCAGTCGGGACCGATCTATTTTTGGTGGACGGCCGGCAAATGAAGGAGAATTCCCATGGATGGTACGGTCCCATCTACTGCTCCCTCTACTTATGCGATGATCAACTGAGAGAGAGAAGGGGATGAGGATGACTGGCGGCATCAGTACACCAATCTCCGATTGAAGGGATTGGTGGATAGACGCAGAGACTTGCTGAGTTGGTCTCTATCCACCATCTCCCTCGAACAAGTGGGTCGTCTGCCCCTCGAGCGGTGTCTCGGAATCGAAAGCGAGACACCGCGGTGTTCGACGTTCGAACGCGTTCGAAAAGGGGGTAGAGACGAAGGCAGTTAGCCTTTGGATTAAACAACTAATCCTTCCAATCAGGGTTCGGCACTCTTACGTCCCCTCACTCTCGTATCCTCTTCTCCCTCATATTCTCATTTCATTTCATTTATTATCCCTTAAAGGCCCGCCAGGGCGCATTACATAAGGGGGGGGGGAGCAATACAAAGAAGCACAGAAGTAGAACTTTTATACAATAAAAACAACAAACAAAACATAAAAACAAGATGTGGCTGAGCACTGGCCATAGGTAGGAGCATCGCACTGATTACATATTAAATATAGACAATACAGCATGTCTGAAGAGGTCAGGGTCACTGATAAGCACTACATGGTCCGGTAGATTGTTCCACTCTATTATGGCAAGGGGAAGAAATGAGCCGTTAAAAGTGACATTGGAACCATGGATGCGACGTACACTAAGGGAGTTAAAAAGTCGTCGGGATGAACGATGCGGTTCTAACAGTAGAGACTGTCTGAGTAGAGGTGGTAATAAAAAATCTTCTCGAAAAGACAGATGCGTGATATTTTTCGGCGAGAAATGAGAGTGGGGAGGCATAAGGAAGCCTTCATGGCCGACACACTGGCAGTGCGTTCATAGTTAGAAAGAATGAATCGGGCAGCACGATTCTGAATAGATTCTAAGGTGTTAGTGAGGTAAATCTGGTGTGGGGACCAAATGGCAGCAGCATACTCAATCTTCGGACGCACAAAAGTTTCGTAGGCCAGCTGGCGCAAAGCTGGAGGGGCTGAGTGCAGACAACGTCGAATGTAACCAAGCGTTCTGGAAGCCTCGGCGTGTATGGAGTCAATGTGGAGGGTCCAAGACATATGGCAGGAAAAATGAACGCCTAGGTATTTGTACGATTGAACACACAATTGTTGATGAGCCTAGAGAATATTTGAAAAGAGATGGGGAATGTTTTCGAGTGTGCACCTGACCGTGCACACTCGATAATCAAAAGATACTCGTCCGCGGGTGGTCGCCTTTGCAATACACTGCTTCAAATAGTCGCCGCAGGCAGCACTGCGCGCGTAGGATTAAGGAGCCTACTTGGCCACGGAGAGGAGTGGCACGGTTTCGGTTTCCATTGGGCCCCCGTTCACAATGCATCTCAATACCGCATTAAAAAGAAAAGTCACCGTTTGCTTTCATTGCGCTCATTCATATTGGTGAGAGCCTCCGTCGAAACACGGACCCCCGCCGGTCGTAAGGACCTGCCTAGACGTAGCGAGGAGTACGAGTACGGCAGCCCGCGTCCCTCACCCTGATGGCAGCCTGGCTACGACTCCAGATTGGAGCATATATGACCCTCCCGGGCATGGAGGTAGGAAGCTTCAGGAGGTAACATGAGACCACCGGAGGTGAAGCTAGAAGTGAGGAGTGACACGCCCCTCAAGGATGACCAAACTCAAGAGCCGCTATTGAACGAAAAGGCGAGAGGCCTCCCTTCCTCCAATAGCGTCTCTTGGTTTCGGTCGTCGTTGCAGGCGTGTCTTCTCCACACTTCTGGCTCACCATTGTTGGCGTCGATATCGCCCTTTGAAGCTTCCTAGCTCCATGTTCCGGGGTCACGTAATATTTAAGACGCATAGGACATTGAAGCATTTTATCTGTATATTATCTGTATTCAAGCATTTTATGTGTATTTATCTCACGCCCAATATGTCCACGTCTGCCGTGAGAGACGCGCACCTCCTTGTAAACAGTGTATGTTGGTCGATAGGTGGGAGGGGGAGGGTTATTTTATTGCAGACGGCAGTTGACTTACTATAGCGTAGAGGACAAGCAGGAAACGGTCCTGCGTTGCATTAACGGACTATCATGACTTGGAAATCTTGCTTGTCGCCCAAGTGCTAACAGTATTAATGTGAGAGAACCGCTGTCAATGTGCAGGCGAGTTGGTGAAAATAAGTTTGAGACGTTCAGCGCCTTAAACTATCGAGACGTCGTCCCACAGTTCCGTTTTTGTTATCGACTTCAGCGTTTCTCAATATTTTCCGCACTGCAATGATTAGATGAACCATTACGATGAAGCATACATTTATACGCTAATTGGAAAATTTCTGTTAAATCGATAAAGAATTCACTCGTTATATTCATTTCGATTCGTAGGTGTTCTTGTTGGGTGTCAGAGCGGATGGCCAAACGTATGCTTGCGGTGGATCGATAATTAAAAGAGATGTTGTGCTGACTGCTGCACACTGTGTGCCACGGGGGTAAGTAAGGTTGCGAAAATGTTTAGTAATATATTTTATTAACTCGGGTTTTTATATTTCAGATTCAATACAAGCGCGTCAAAATTTTTTGCTGGAAGTTTGCGCAGAACAATAGTGAGACGATACTATCAAGAAAGGAAAGTAAGAATAATCATTGCTCTACTAAAGTTTAGTGCTATGTTCAGAGGATCAGGTTATATATATAGATTAGTGCTATTGTCCCGTAAGCCGTTATAAAACTATCTTTATTTTAGGACAGATTCATCTCCATAAAAGTGTTTTCAAATCATTTACAAACGACTCGAAAAATTCCACCTGGCATTATCGAAGAAGTTAATGTCACTGCATCACATCTCGCGACTCAAGGAAGCATTATTTTTGTGCTATAAGATTACGGTGACAGTTTAAATAGACTGCCTAGCTATAGGAACTTTAATTACAAATTTTGCGCAAGAATTAAAATTTTAAATTTATTAGCGCACGTATGGCAAAGTTATAACTGCGTGCATTAGGACAGGAAAAATAGACACACATTACATTTTTGTATTATCAAGAAGTCCGTTTCAAACATATTTTTCTATATGTTAAGAAATAAGCTTTTGCCGCCATGCGCCAAAGTTTAACATTTTAGGTAAAACATGATATGTTTATTTCCCCTGAAATTCCTTCATTCATTTTTATATACAAGAAATAACAATATTATTGCTTTTTTATGTGGACGATCGTGTCTTTCACCCCGTTATTGAAAGAACACCAAATATTTCTTTCATGTTCGATTTATGTGCGGGGAAGGTGAGAACTCTTTTTTTTGTTTTTTTAGCACAGTTCCTGCAAATTCGAAATTCACTCGCTGAAAAAAAAAAAGAATTTCTCCGACTTATTTTATGTACAATATAATATTAATATTGTACAATATTATTTCCAACATTAAATATCGTACACAACATTGTTTCCGTTACAGGTAAAACTATTCAGAAAGCCCTTTCAAAGACTGTTTACGAGTAATCTGGTGTGCTGACGATATCAAGACAAACAAGAGAAGCAGGGATATTTTATGCGACTAGAATAAGCGAGGTTCTAAACAAGTCACTTTTAACTGTCCCGAACTGAAGACGACCGTCTGGTTCAGTGGACGAGTGTGGGCGCATGGCATCGTACATTTTGTTTTTACTGCGGTATTCTTAGCCTCACATACAGCGTGGTTTGAACAAACAAAGTGGAGGTATCTGAACGGCACCGCCTCGCTACGGAGCAAGTGTGTCGAAGATTCCCTTTCATTTCTGCCAAACGCTCTGATATGGCGCAGCGTGCTAGGAGCTCGAGGCAGAGGCGGACGAAACATGTCGTTAAATACATAAACATGTTTTCAGTCGATTTAATTAAACTTGTCCCCGGAAAAAAAAACATGCAATTAGCCTGACTCGAATTTAGTAAGGTTATGGCTTCTTCCTAGCGCTACATGCCCACAGCGCACAATCACAAGACAATCGAAAAACAGCTTGATTTACCTCAGCACGGATCTAACCTCAAGGTTCGAGGTGATACACTCTTTCAGTCGTTTCAAATCATGAAGTATTGAAGAGGAAAAGAAAAATGCGTCGTGACAGAAATTTACGTAACCTAATGTAACCGCGAAGGAGCAGGGGAGCACATCTTAAAGCACTCTATGTTAAACATGGTTTACTCTGTAACCCCTCCATGATTAAGTAACATAGTTCTCTCTCCACTACAGATCAAACAAGTTATCATACACGAGGATTATAGTGGAGACGTCATCCCAGATGAAAGCCATGACATCGCGCTCATCAAGTTGACACGACCTTTCAATTTTCCGGCCAGCCGAGGACGCATTGGGACCGTGTGCCTTGACGTGGTGCCCCCAGGCCCGGGAAAAGCGTTACAGTAGCAGGATGGGGAAAGACTTATCCGTGTAATAATAGAGTTTACGTGTTGCGCATAAGAGCAAGCGCGAGTGCTGTGAGTTAGCGTTAGCGTTGCGCGCTCCACACTGCGGATGCGCGTCGTAGCTAAGCGCGAAACCCTAAGACACAGTTTGGGCTCCCGCATGAGTAGAGAGGACAGCGCTATATTTTTGTATACCCAAAAGCTTATGCGTACGCTATTTTAAGACTCGCTAATGGCTAGAAGAGTTTGTAGTTCTGAGAACCTTAAAGAATTTGCTCTGAAATCAACGCGATATCTCTAGATGATCTTGTCCAAGTTGCCCTCTTCGAATGGTCACCACGAGAGAAATCCTACTTGGGATGCTTCTGATTAACATTTCCTTTCAGCGTATTGATTACGAATGATTGTTAAGATAGCGCTAAAACATGGAGCGCAAATCAATACAGTGCTTAAATAATTTATGTCCGATAGAAAGAAAGTTCATAGTCTTGTCGCATGCGAATTTAGAAGCTCTTATTTGTTATAAATATTGTGTATTTTATATACCTTGTGATCATTTTTAGCTGATACAACCCTTCTTTTCACAAAGTGGAAAATTGTTAGGTGAACATGGTCTTCGTTGTGCTACATCCAGTACGGGAAACATAAAATGGTGGATAGGTTTCAGGATTGCCCAGTTAAATAACGAAATGCTTGTAATGGCTTCATCACTTATATGCATGGTAACTGTAGTGTTTACGGCAGTTCGTATTACAGGCTAATCGGATTGACACCTTTTGCGAAGCGACATCAGGCTTTGAAACTATTGATTCGCTTGATTTTCGCGCTTTTCCTCGCCCGGTTATAAAACTGAGCACACGATAGTGACACTAGCCTATGGCAGGGACAACGCTCTTCTTATTAAGTCTTTACAGAACACTAAACATGGCAATTAACTGATCCAAAGCAAAAGGTTGCGCGTTAATCTGCGCAGTTTTTCCTTACCCATCGCAGTCTCAAATACCTTAAAAAAAACTGCCCTACTTTAAAATCTGTAAAATGTCGAGTTGAGCTAGTTGGTTCTTCATGAATGAATAGAAGCGCCCAAGCAAAGGGACAAAGCGAGGAAGGTGACAAGACGGACAAGATGGTGCCCGTCTTGTAGTCCTGTTCTCTTTTTGCCTATCCTTCTGCGCTTCTTTCCAGTTCAAAATCTAGTTTGTTTCTCACAACTATATTAATTAGCGCAGCGAGGATGTCGGTTTGCTTCACTGATTATAATAGCTCTGGAAAACAACGAAACAGGTAACATGTAGATAAAATGTTTCATTTTAACATAGCTGTTATGGATTACGTATAGCCAGGCGGCAACATGTTTTTTTTTGCTGGATCGTATACAATGTGAATGCACGCACCATGATTGTCTCACATTCTTCCTTTCCCATATAACCTGAAGGATTACGGTTTTACAATGATTGCTGTTAGAGCTCTTTGTTTATAATTCAGAGCTTTTTTTTTTCTTATTTGTATTTCCCGTTTTATAACTTATCTTTTATATTAAATTATGCATTTTAATTATGCGTACTAAAGTAACCTAAGTGGTCAATACTGGGCATCTAGTATTGTCATAAAATCCAAACCCAACAATAAGAACAACAAAAAAAAATTACACCATCTTCCCGAGGGGAACCATGGGGTGATGCGGAGCATCGCGGATCGTAATTAAATTATTACCTTGACTGATTTCTTTTGGCCGGCCGGATTTAGGCTGCGGCGGACGCGAGCGGCCAAGAAACGCTAGCAGACGACAGCCGTCGAGTTGCGGGGAAAGCCCACCCCACTGGAAAGCCCTGGCGTGGCGCTGCGACCCGCGCGCCCGAAACTATCCTCCTTTCACTCCTCCGGGGGAACGCGCGCAGCGCGCTACCGCTGCTTATATTCACACGTGAAGGAGAGGAGACTAGAGGAGGAGAGTTGCGCATGCGCGCGCGGTGTGAGTAGAAGCGAACGCACGCGAAGTGCACGCAGCTGGTAGGAGAGAGAGAGCGGAGAGAGTAACGCCCAGCTGTTGGAGAGAGGGAAGGAGGAGAGTTGCGCATGCGTAGTGTGAGTGCGGACTACGATGCCGCGGGACATAGACCCGAGCAAGAGATGCTCCGCATCTAAAATGCCATTCGTTTCAGCTTGCAAAATTGTGAGTGCATTGCTTTGAGCTTACTGTAGTCAGCAAAATAATTCTTTGTGTATCTGTGCTGTCAGCCGTGATTGCCCTTTCTGCTGCAGTGGGCTGTATTTTCCGATTTTAATGCTATGTATACTTGCCTACGTGCAGATGGAACCATGAGCTACAAATTGTGGTCTAACACCATTCTTGTGATGAGAGACAAAAAATGCATGAATATCTTCGTTTTGCCTTATATGCCCAAAATAATGTTTTGTGCCGGGCAGATTATAAACCAAGCTGGAGAGGTACGTGACGGAAAAAGTCTTAGCGCGCGGATAAAACGAAAAAACTGTCGTACCAAACGAAAAAAAATATTCACGGACGAAGAAAAAAAAAGCTATGAGAAGCGCAAGTTCGTCTGCCTCTTGCCCAGAGGTTTCGTTGACATCAGAATGCCGAGCTTTGATTGGCTCTGATTAAACAATAAAGGGTATAGACTCAAGTCAGCTTGCTTTGAGGTCCACCCACTCTCCTTCCAATCACAGCCAATCAAAGCTCGGCGTTCTGGCGTCAGCCCAACCCTTGCAAAAGAAGCAGGCGAACTTGCGCTCCGTATAGTGTTCTGATATGATGTTATTGTCACTCACACCTTAAAGGGGTGGCAAAAGGATGCTCAGTTGGAACGTTTTTCTTTTATTTGAGAAGAGCTTACTGCCACTAGTGGGACCCGTGTAAACTCGCACGCAACGCCAATAACCAAGAATCGTTTCTGTAGCGGTGTAAGTTCAAGGACAAAAGCGAGCATTTTCATCAAGTCTCTCCTTCGCAAAACTTGCTGACGCAGCTTGGAAATCGCAGTGTCGGCATGTTCCCCCAGTGAGGGTATTTTAATGCGGCTCGTATATTGGACCCGAGCATTGCGTGAGCACTTTATTTGGGCTCGTGATGATCAATAGCTCGACAAGTATTCGGACAGGGGCTCGTGCTCAATCGCTTCAATGACGAGAAAAGCCGTACCCTATAACAATGCCTACCCCAGCGCGTGGCTATGATCAACAATGGCGGCATATAACCGGCGCCAGATATCACGTGGCAGCTTGTTCTATAGCTGCAACGTAAACACCCAAACCCTGTTTTTTTTTTGTTTTTTTAACACGAAACGTTTATGGGTGATGTGAGAATGATGTGAAGCCTCAAAAAGCGTAACCGCGTTTTTCTCCGCTAAATTTAGCGGGGAAAATTGCGTCGCATGGCTTCATGTCAGGTGACCTGTACACGAAATTACTCTCCCTGATAAATTGAGTGAAAAATTGACGTCAGTGAACATGGTCACGTAACCTACGCGCAAGTTTAATTTCTCCGCTAGATTTGGCGGAAGAATAGACGTCACGGGACCTCAACACCAATTGTGTTTCCCTCCTAAATTTAGCGGAAAAAAATGACGTCACATGACTCTGTGTCGGTTGGCCTATACACAAATTCACTTTCCCCGCTAAATCTAGTGGGAAAATTGAGGTCACGCGACTTCAACACCAAATCAATTTCCTCCCTAAATTTAGTGCAAAAAGTTACCTCATGTCGCCTATAGGCAAATTGAGTTTCGCCGCTAAAGTTAGGGGGAACATTTTTGTGTTATTTTTTCTTTTCTTCTGTGACTTTTTTATTGCGTGGGGTGAAAAAGCGAACGTGTTCTTCATGGGTTATGAACGTCAGGGATTCGCTCCAGACGGTATTTGCGCCAAGTACAGAAATCGTTGGACCGCCCCTTTAAAGGGGCCCCGCATTCATATTTAAGCGTCTTCCTTTTTGCGGTTTCCACGTCTCTTGCGATTCAGGCAAGCCAGCGGCCACGGAGAGAGTAACTAAATATCAGTGTGTCATATTTTAGCCGGACGACTCGGAAACCTCCTCCACCTGCGGGGGCGACCCGCAGTGCCGAAAGCGCGCGACATGTGACGTCTTTGGTCCTGGGCTTACTACTCGTTACAGCCGCTAAAAGCTTCTTTTTGGTCAAAATACAAAACGTAAATGGCGCGAACCGTTTTAATTATTTATAAAAGTAGTTTTTGTTTACTATCTTAGATCAGAAAAGGAACAAATGCAGTTTCGAAAGTACGGAAACAAGAAACGACCCGTCGACATACCCGCCACCAAGCGGTGGAAAAGGCGGCACATGCTAGAAAGGGGTAGTGGGATCAGGCGCCAACGAGCGGCGAGCGTAGAAAGGTCCCAGATGGACGCGGCGGCGCTGCGGTCGTATGAACTGGAGGATCCGATCGGTTTTGAGCGTTCCTGGAGGCCTTCGGCGAGCAGCTTTTGCTTGCGGCTTGGCCCTTTGGCGGTGTGGCAGCGCGAAGCGGCTCCCGCTCTGAACTGATTTTTACCCCGTGTTTTCTTTCGTTTGTGGCCAATGAAATGTCATGCCGAATGAGTGTTTAATCGCGCAGCAAATGCACTGCGAGCCGCCCTGGCTGCCCGCTTCATACAGCCTATCCGAAACGGGACGCCTTTTTCGGAGGTCGATACGGGGCAGAGCGAAATAGCAGAGTAGTATTTTGACGTCTGTGGCGTCATGTCCGGTTTATTTTGTTACCTTGACATCCTGTGTTGACATCTCCACCTCCAGTGTTCACCATTCACCCAACGTTACCGTTCACCTCTTCACTTCGCGTACTCCTCCGAAGTATGCTCCCAGTCGTTTGCAAAGCGACGTAGATGGAAGCAAATCGCAGCGGCGTTTTTCGCGGTCTCGGAGATGCAGCAGCGAGCCGACGTTTCAATTACGAGTGTGTCAGCAAGAGCGTAAATACCTGCGCACACTCGGAGCGGACGCGCACGTTTGATCGAAGTTCTTCAGGACGGATCTTTTACGAGTACCAGTCGATATTGACGTGACTCTCGGCAAAGAAAGGTGGGACCGGCATTGCGTAGGTCCCAATGAGCTGTTATAGCTCGACAGTAATGTACTACCTATCGGAAACAATTGAGCGTGAACGCGCCCCCGCGGCGACAAGCGTGTCAGAATAAATATCGCACACTAATAACAAAGTGTACATACCTTGTTGCGAAATTAATCCATACGGCGTTTATTTGAGCTCCAAATCACACAAAACAAGGAGATAGAATGGACGACAGCGTTCGTCACCGCTGCCTTGGAAAAGGAGATGACAAGGGGAAGAGAGTAATTGAGGGTCGCGCGGGCGCGTATTCCATTCAGTAAGCCAGCCGGTCGCTCGTGGGCAGACGGTCTTGGCCAAAGACCGTCGGAGCAACGCCAGCAACGCTGCGACGAGTCGGAGTGCCTGCTCGGCCTCGAGCTCGCTCGGTCGGTGGCATCGTTGCCGTTGTACCTTTCTCGGATGTTTGTGGATCCAGCGTTCATGTTCGTCGTGGCCGGTTTCGAGTACTTCCTTCTTTTTTCTTGCTGCTTGAAATCGGGACACGCGAGAGGAGCACGTAGAAAAATAAACGAAGTGTCTAGCGTTATGTCCGACGTAACCCAAGTTACGTCCAAATCTCCGCCTTCCCTAGGTTCACGGGGAGAGAGAGGAGGGCGGGGTGGGGGGAGGGTTAGGTATACGCGTTTCAGTGCTCCGTCCGGACGTAACGCTAGCCGCAGTGAAAAATAAATGTCGTTGGTCGTCGCGACCAAGTAACTGAGTGACGTTGTCGGTCATGTTGATTTGATCGTAGAAAGACTGCTCCGGAGCTGTTATCGTACGTACATTCTTGGCGTAAGATCGCTTCGTGTACCTGGCCTCTGTTTTTTAGCATATGGCACTGCAACAATAACACGCCGCGACCGCCACTGTGGTGGACACAACCACCTGCAACAAACTCTCCGCAAAACGTAAAAAAAACCAACTTTTTGCTTGTTTTTACGTTTTTGGCAGTGACGTCACAGACGTCTCTGCCCCGTATCGACCTCCAAAAAGGCGTCCCATCGGAAACATGCTTTAGTGGCGCCCTCTCGAGCCGTCGACCCGGAGAGCGGCAGCCGTGACCGCTCGCTGAGCTCACTACCCCTCCTCTAGTTCACGGCCACTCAAGCAACCAAGCACCTCATGAAGGAGGTTACTTTTTGCTTGTTTTTGTAATTTTAATTTGCCTATCACTTTCAAAATAAAGCGAAATTCGAGAAAAGAAAAGTTTCAAGTTACCACCTTCAGTGCGCTCAGGTTCGGTGCAAATTAAAAACCGGTCAACAGGCCCTTGCAGGGCCCCTTTAAAGGGAAATAAATTCTATGGAGTGAATTGTGCAACGTATAATAACTGACAATCTTCGCCAATCGGCACGCTCGCTTTGCGTGCGGCGTGGCATGCCACTGTGCTGATGCCACACGCGCATAGCAGAAGCCGCGGGCAGAAATTCGTCGACCTTTGCGTGGCATATATTAGCCCCATGGAGTTCAGCCTTTTAGAATCACAGGGTGCATGTCACTATGTTCGTGCTTCGTTAAACGTTCTTCGGCATTCATATTCGATTCGGATGCCGCAACAGTGGTGTAGGGAGATCGAAAACAATATCTTCTGGATTCTCCACACTGCTCCACACTGCGCTTCTCGAATGTAGGGGTGTATGGATGCTAAGGGCTATACCCTTGTTGAACCGTTTTAGGAAGAGAAGCCAATTGTGTGCTCAAAGATAACTCGATTTCCATATTATTCTTCATTCCATTTGTCCAGCGATGCAGTAGGGTTTGACGCAATCAGAAAACCTGAAGTTTTGCCGCAGGGCACTATTTTCCATAGGTCAGTGGGCAACTTGACCGGGCTCTTGTCCATGCAATTGTAACAACACTCGATGAAGATGACGGAGGCATTTAAGTTTTTTTACCAAAATGTGAGGGAACTGCGTACAAAGGCTGACGAATGCATTTCACATCTTATAACAACCATCTTTGACATTATTTGCTTGTCGGAAACCTGGCTTTGTACTGGTATCCCGAACTCAAACTATTTTACACCCAAATACAATGTCCTTCACCGCGGCAGGGCCTATAACAGCGCTGGGCTTAAACTTGGAAGAGATGATCCGATTGCGCTTGACTCTTCGTTTAGGTCACGTCGCAGGTTCGCCTTGGAGTCGTATTTTGAATGTCTATGGTTCGATGTTGGAACAATGGACGGCGTAAATTTCCTTATAGGTATTTACTGTTTCCGCCGATATTCAAAGAAACAATTTTATCAAGCATCTCGAGTCACTTGAACAACAAATCGACTTCAATATGTAAAGAGTTAAAATCAACAGGAGATTTTAACCTTCCGGGAATCGACTGAACATCAGGAGTTATAAATAGAAGCGATGCCATTATGTCATCGAAGACTACCTGGTTGCTATCCTTTTCGCATTTTTGTGGGTTGAATCATCTAATCAGTTTTGAGAACAGAGCAGGTAATGTTATTGATCTTGTTCTTTGTAACATTACGATCGATAACATACTACTGTTTCATCCCCTTTAATAGGGATGGATGTGTTCCATCCACCTTTTGTGTAATATTCGTTTTCCTCGTGAGCTGCGCATGTCGCAGGCGACCAATTTTTATTGTTAGGCTAAAGGCGAATATTTTGAAATGTGTAAGCACTTCCACAACTATAAATGGAACGAGGTTCTAGCAATGGATAATTACGATCTGGCAACAGAGGCGTTTACTGTGGTTGTTGACGACGCCATATATTTTTGTTCCGAAGCGCAGTTCTCGGATTCCTGTTTACCCTGATTGGTTTTGGAAAGATTTGAAAAATTGCCTAAGAAATGAAGATAATTTTCATAGACGCTTTAGGAAAACTGGCTTCAATATCTGGTATACAGAATTTAGTATTGATGGTACTCTTGCTAAAAATTGCATTCGCGCGATAAACGACTACACATCGACGATGTCGAACGTAGATTCAATCGCTACCCCAAAACCTTTATGAAGTTTGAAAGGCAACAAACTTGTGACGGTGCACATGGCATTGCACTGCGAAAGTGTACAGATCGAAATATTGGTTATATTTCGTCCACTCAAGATGTTGCTAATGTTTTTGCTGAATAATTCAGCAATTTCTACGCGATCGGTCCGCAGGTTGCGCTGCCCTGTGACGCTCATATTAACTGCCAGGACACGTTTTGTTTTAGAGTAGATAACGAAGAAATCGTAGAGGCAATCAGACACCTAAAGCCAAATTTATCTACTCGAGCAGATCCCAATGCCAGTTTTGTTTTCAAGGGTCGTCGTGACTTGCTTGCAGAGATTTTGAAGCATATTTCTAATCTATCGCTGGGTTCTGGTGTATTCCCATTGTCATAAAATAAGGCTGTTGTAGTTCGAATTTTAAGGGGGTGATGCTTCAGTTGTCTGTAATTATCGCCCTGCTTCATTATTGTGCGGGTTTCCGAATATGTTTGAAAAGCTAATGCATAAACGTGCTATGTTTTATTTTCGTCAAAAACTAACGGCCGTGCAGCATGGGTTTATGAAAGGTTGGTCGGTTGCGACCAACTTGTGTTCCTTTTAAATTTCTTCGTACCTGTTGCTGTGAACAAGGAGCAGGTAGATGTTATTTACTTCGACATGTCGAAAGCATTCGATAAAGTTGACCAAGGGCTGCTTTAGAACAAGGTTTTCTTTATATGGTTGTTGTTCGGTATTATGCATCTGGTTTAAAGTTATTTCTTATATCGTAAGAATAGTGTTCGCATTTCTGGCACCCACTCTAAAACGTTTTGCTGTATTTTAGGTGTCCCCCATTGGTCTATACTTGGGCAACTTTTGTTCTTCATAGCTGTTAGCGATATAACATGATATGCCAAAAAGACTGAACTGATACTGTTCGCAGATGACATTAAGAGCTATATGAGTGTCGATCCTCTTGTTGATTGCAACGTGTACTCCAAAGCGACGTAACTAACATTTTGCGCTGGTGTTCAGCGAATAGCTTGCTTGTAAATCCTCTTAAGACTAGCGCTCTTTCTTTGTGCCGACGCCATGATATTATACCTTTCAGCTACTTTTTAGGAAAAACGCCAATCGAACGTGTGACTGTTTTTAAGGATCTCGGTGTGTATGTTGATAGCGTGCTTTCATTCCATGTTCATGTGTCTTTTAGTGTCGGAAACGCAAAGAAAATGCTGGGCATGGTTTCCCGTATGACTAAGTAGTTCAGAAACCTTGCATGTTTGATTCCTTTATTTTGCGCGTTAGTACGATCTAGGCTTGAATTCGGATCAGTTATTCGGAATCTGCTACCTCGTCCGCAGTCGTTGAGCAGGGAATCTGTTAAAAAAAGGGCTCATACGCATTCTATATGATATACACATCCAACGTCGCTTTTATTATAGATATACATTTCTTCTTAATAGGTTTTCTTTCGTACCTTTGTAAAGTAGAAGGCTGGAAGGTGATCTAGTTTTCTTGTACAACGTTGTGAATGGGGTGTTCGACACTGACTTGCTTTCGGGGTGTGTTAATTTTCACGTTCCTTCCAGTGTTACTAGACATTTTTTCTAGTTTTTACGTTCATTCAATTTGTAGAATGTTGCCAATGCCTCGTTTGCAGCTTTGTTCAACAAAAGCGCATTGTCTAGCTTAGCTATAATCAGTGACATTTCAGGTTTCTGTGAAAATTTAAGATACCACAGAGCAACCATTTAGCGTGCGTACTTATCGTGCATCTCTTCCACTGGTCAATTTCATGTTATCTCGACCTTTGATCGGCTATGTTTGTTCGCTTGGTTTGTACTCTTCTTATTGTGTGTACCAAAGTTTAGACCTCTGTGGTTGTTTTTGGACACATTAAGTGAAGACTTAATATTTTTGCTATTATTATTATTATTATTATATTAAATGATGCGCGTCGTACAAGAAACTCTCGCGGCTAATTCCCTCTCTCCTTTTTGGTGTGTCGGGAGAGGCGAACCAGTGTTGAAGGCGTTACCGGAAAAAGTAACGAAATGAGCTACACGTTAGTCGCAAATAAAAGGAACGGGTTACAGTTACCGTTAGGGATAAAAAGTAACGCACATTACTTTTTCGTTACTTTTCTAAGTGCGAATTATCAGGTTTCACTCTTTTTGAGCTTACAGGTATACGTGAGCGCCATATTTCAGGAAACATTATGTTCACTCGGCAGCTGAACATAATTACTTTGTTTTTTACGGGTTCACGAAAAACAGCACCAGGAAAAACTTCAGAAAAAAAAAGCAGAGATGCACATAACTTGGCACCTAGATACACGAAAAAATTAAATGTAATTGTCTAGAGCGCAGCTCTTAGGCGCCCGTTTCCGCCTTGAGCGGCGTCGCCGTCGCCGTCGCCGTCGGCGTAACCGTGAGGTCACGTGACTCTCGTGAGGTCACGTGACTCCCGTGTGGTCAAGTGACCCCCGAGAGGTCACGTAACCCCGGTGAAGTCACGTGACCCCCGTGAGGTCACGTTATCCCCTTAGGTCCCGTGACGTCACGAGGGTAACGTGACCTCACAGTTACGCCGACGGCAGCGCCGCTCGGAGGGAGGAGTAGCAGACAGAATGAGGAGGTGAAGAGGAGGGAGGAGGAGTATACCTCCCCTCCTCCTCCTCAAAAGCTGCGCTCTAATTCGGCGTTACAGGGAGTTGTGAACGGCTTTCATTTTCTTAAGTTACGGGAAGAAAAAATTAACGAGTAACGTAACTACGTTACACGTTACTCGAAATCAGTAACATAATTACGTTACCCGTTATTGTTCTAAAAAAGTAACGAATAAGTTACTATGTTACCAAAAAAGTAACGTGTTACCGTTAACACTGAGGCGAACTAGTATATCAAATATATTTAAAAGAAAGAAAAAAAGGACGTTTACGATATTTATTGATGTGTGCAAACTCTGAAGCGAGAGAAAATATGGGTTTGAGAATAATCACGCTTCTGAGGCTTGAGAGATTTTCGAAACTGTCGTTTGTCTTCGGCTTTCTCTTTAGATTATGCTGCCGGCCAGGTCACGCTAATTGTGTAATTTGTCTCGTTATCTCAATCTTAGGGCTACTCTGGTGGTCCCGCTGTTGTCAGAAGTGGTCGGAAGTCATTGCAAGTTGGAATCGTTTCTTTCCGTTCTACGGGGAAGTACTCTCATTCTGCGGTGTTCACCAAAGTTAGTTCTTACATCAAGTGGATTTCTGGTGCACTAAAGAAGCTCCAGTAAATGCTACCCTTAAGCGGACATTGGTGTATGTGTCTGTCTTTAGGTTCAATGGACATTGCAAGATGCCTGGTTGGCACTTGTAGCGGCTTTCCCCGTTTGTCGATAGAAAAAAGAGAGGACATATTGGCTCTCGTGCTTCTTTCAGTACATTTGAATATAAGCTCAGAAAGAAAGCGCCGTCCAGTTAATTTGTAAATAATGTAAAAAAGGAAGAATGCTTAAAATTAATGATCCAGTATGTACGCGCAGAACACAGAAGTGGAGAGCAATGGCGACGGGTGAACGTTCCGTATCTGAAGAGCTGAGTCGCTCTCCCGGCCGCTTGCCTTTCACCATTCATGCAATACGCGCACAGCAGTTGAGGTTTAGGCAAGGCGAATCGCAGTTTCTTGTCGCGACAAATCGAGCACCAACAGATGGACTTTCATCACGAGGTAATCACATCGACTTCAACTGATGCGTCTGAGGTGCGCAAGGCACTCATCACTTTTACACTAGCAACAGCCTACGATATCCTTAAGGCAGAATTCCTTCAAGGGAGCGAGCCTATTCGAACAAAAACAGCTACATCAACTTCTAAAAATATATAAACAAAAACAGGGAGAGGAGACCTTACTTTAGCGACTGCACCGGATGAGGCCCTTGTCAAGCAACGCCACATTTCGTGGAATCAGTCCTAATCAGATGTGCACGGTAGTCATCACAAGTAATCACATAAAATTTAATCGATTGCATGCTTTTTAGTGTATGTTCGTAATCACTTGATTACCGGGTGCACGAGAGGTAGGATTTATTGCTGGGCTTGATCGGATAAAGGTGTTTTTTCTTCCTGCGTCCAGTCCCTCTTGTTCCTCTTGCGAGTAATCTGCATGCACCTATCCACACAGACGTCAGTGAGACGTGAGTCTCGGCAGTGGACGATAGGCCCATTTTCACACTCGCATTTGCTTACGGTTCTTGTGACCTCCTACGACAAGAGAAATCACTGGTACGCTGGCGCCGTCCGCGAGGTGACCAAGTTTGCTGTATTTTTGCTAGAGCGAAGTTTGCCAGTATTTGCGAGATAACATGTAGATACTATTTATGAAAACAAGTGTTTTATAACATTGCCAAAGGTTTCTCAAGCCCCCCAAAAAATATAATAATGCGCGAAACGAAAAGGCAGAAATCCCAAGCGCACCGGCCACGGCGAACCGACAGGTTGCACTCGTGTGTTTTCTTGTTGTAAGTCACGACAAGAGGTTTTAAGTAACTTGAACATAAGCAGCCTCAGGTGTTGGTCTTATTTGTCCCCTAATGATGACGTCATGCTCCAGCCTCCTCTTCTAGATGGTGTTGAGTACGCACCTTCCTTGGCGCGCAATCCAAGGCTAACCGACGAACCCACTTGGAAACGTGTATAGGTTGCTAGAAATTTTGCATTAAAGGTGTATGCTGAGTGATGTAACAATCGGGGCGAGAACATAATCAGAATACAATTGTCATGTTCCCCTTCCCCCTCCCCCTTTTCAGAACTTTGACCAATCTAAGCAATGCAAAAGATATAGACGCTTGCAAGTACAGTGAAGCTCGCGTTGAAGGCGGGACATCTGCAACTCCTCCTTGCTGTTCTAACATTGTCAATAACTATAGAAGGAGGACCGAACGCCTATAGCTTGTGCGCTCTGAAGCTGACAGTGAGTGGAAGCTACGTACTCCTTGGTCGAATCATGCGTCTATTTTTAGCTTCCTAACCACGTTGTCGCCCTTACCCACGCGTATTGAACGAGGTCAGGTGACGAGAGGGTGGCGGGTTATTTGGACGTCCGATCGCATAGTGCCACTGTCAGCTCGGCGTTTGCGTCCAAAGAACTCGCCAACAGATGCCCTTAAGGTGTCATTGAATATCATCGGTTCGAGCAAACGGCCAGCCATGTAGTCGGAGCGGCGTCAGTCATATACTGATTTACAGTTGTAACACGCTCCGCGACATGAAATTATTCAACGAGAAAATTGTACAGACGGGTACTATTTAAAGTGTTCACTGGATTGAGTTCCATTAAGCAGTACACTTTAGCAAAGTGATGGTGTCCCATTTCCAATTATTGTCTCGGTCGGTCTTTCCCCCTGCGGCACGCCCAGCAGAGCGGGAAGCAGAATAGCATGGCCGTAGCTGTGGTATACAACTTCTTAACTTTTGCGACAAAGCACGAACGAGCATACGGCGCCGAGAGCCGGGGTCTTTAGCAGACGACCTTTTAGACGTAAAAGCGGATCGCGTTCCGCAGGCGGCGACAGTTGCAGAAACAAAAACAGGCACGGTAACAACAAGGAACTGCAAAGCCGGCGACATCGGTACCCCGAAAACAAAAACAGTCAAAATATTCCGACAAACCTATTTTCTAATCGATTATGTGTCCATTCAATATGTTTTATCAGTAATGACGATAAAATAATGCATTGGCAACTGATATCAGAAAAGCTCGCGCCGCTTTTGAGCCGAAAACATCGTCTGCTAAAGACGCTGGCTCTCGGCGCCGTATGCTCGTTCGTTGGCGCAGTTTGCATCGCGACCGATTGCGTCATCTCTTGTCTCGCGTGCGAAACGGCGCCGATTTGTTTGAAGACCTTTGGCTTCACTTAGTTTCCATAGAAGCTAAGACTTTTCTCTTTCTTTACTTTTTCCTCAAGTAAATTCGCTCTTTGCAAATTTTACACAAAAAGAAATGCTCCATCTGTGGGCAACGCTGCACAAAGTCGTGGCGCGATAGGTTAAGAAACCGAACTTTGCGGTCAATTTAAAGAGCCAGGCCACTCCTTGATACACCCAGTAGATAAAGTATCCTTTTAATTACGTTTACTATAAACTACTTTGCACAGAGTACAAACTCTTTCGAACAGCAATTGCTCCACTTTTATTAGATGACCAGCTGATAGTGGACGAGAAAAACAAAGCTACGTGTTTAAATAATTACTTTGAATCTGTTTTTCGAAAGCTGGTAAGACGATCTGTTACCCTACTGTGCGATCTGTAGCAGACTGGAAAATCGCAAATGTTGTACCAATACACAAATCAGGATCCAAGAACTGTGTGGAAAATTACCGACCTATCTCTCTAACGTGCATATGCTGCAAACTTATGGAGCACGTGATTTATAGTAATCTTATTAGACACTTGAACATAGATAATTTCCTTATCCGAGATCAGCATGGGTTTCGATCTGGAGCGTCCTGTATGACTGTGCTTGTTGACGTTTTTCACTTTTTGGCGGGCGCCATGGATACTGGACATGAAGTAGACTGTTTGTTTCTAGACTTCAAAAAAGCCTTTGATCTCGTAAACCATGAATTGTTAAATTACAAACTTAGCTTACTTGCCATTGATAATAATGTTTTAGGTTGGCTCCAGGACTACCTGAGAGAACGAAAACAGTGCGTTGTGCTAAATGGTGAGAAGTCTGATTACGTTGATGTTACATCTGGTGTCCCCCAGGGTTCTGTTCTGGGACCTTTGCTCTTCCTGGTATATATAAATGACATTATTAATGGAATACAATCAAATATAAGACTATTTGCGGACGACTGTATTATTTATAGAGTAATTAATGATTCGAATGATGTAAATTTCTTACAGGCTGATCTTAACAATATTTCAATGTGGTGCAACGATTGGGAACATGAATCTGAACGTTAAAAAATGTGTGCACGTGAGATTTACTCGAAAGAAAAGCTCCATTGGTTCAACCTACATAATAAATAATGAAATAATTCAGGCTAACTCAAGCGTAAAATACTTGGGTGTAATTCTGTCTAGTGATTTAACGTGGAAAGCTCATGTGGAAATGATAGCTCTGAAGGCTGTACGTATGCTTAATTTTATACGACGGAATTTTCGACAGGGTTCATGCAAAATTAAAGAGACTCTGTACTTTACGTTTATTCGTCCCGTGTATTGAATATGCAGCAGTTGTGTGGGATCCCCACCACAATAACCTAATAGAAAAACTGGAAAAAATTCAAAATCAGTGTGCTAGATTTGTTCTAAATGATTACCAACGCGGGGCAAGTGTCACCACCATGAAGAATAATTTAAACTGGGAATCACTAGTTTCACGCAGAAGAATGTTTAGGTTAAAATTTTTACAGGATATATATAACAGTCACCTTTTAATCAGTCGAGAAATGTTTTTACACGAACCATTTTTATGTATCAGGAAGGGCGGACCACCAGAACAAAATCCGACCCTACTTTTGCCGTACTGATGTTTTTGCGTTTTCGTTTTTTCCAAAAACTATAGAAGAATGGAATAGGTTGGCTATTGAAGGATGTGTTTAACGTATATACAAGTTTGTTTGTGTTTCGATGTTTTTGTTAGAATTTAATGTATTTTTATGTACTCACCCCTGCTATAATGCCGAAAGGCGATGCAGGTCTCTATGTAAATAAAAAAATCATCTCGCCGATACTAGCCAAGCACAAAGAAGCAAAATATATATACAGTAGATATACATAAACTATTTGGGGGCTTTATTTGTCGTGACTTGACTGAAAAGCATATCGCGCGTTGAATACGTGAAAGCATAATTCTAACCACCATCTGCGTCACGGACAACACTTAATATTTGGCCTTCTTCAGCTTGAGTTGACTGGAACGTTAGAATTTCCATTCAGGTGCTCTCAGAAGCGCATGGGTTGCTTGACAGAACAAAGCATGAAAATGGCGTTCAATCTGCTCCACAATGCTTGCAGCCATGGCGTTCGTACCTTTTTTTAATAGCCTTAATCCAGACGTTTATACTCCATCTATTGCGCGTGTAATGAAGTCATTTGTATGTCCGAAAATAATATCTAGTTAGTGGCACCTGCTGACCCAATATCGCAGGTCTGAACTTGCCAGTCTCTAGATACAATAACCCAGTTCAACGGAAGGTAAGTCCCAAAATCATCAAGTTATTTTTTACATCCCCGATGCTAGAAATAGAAACAAACACATTAAAAGAGGATGAGAATATGTTCTCATTTTCGTTAGTGTTATAGAACGTAATAGTTAGCGTTATAGAATGATGTAGAACATTTAATATTTTTTGTTTAGAAAACTTGTACTCGCTCGGCGACAAAAATGACCGGCCATGCACTAAGCGCCATATATGTTAACTACAACGAAAAAAATAGACAAAAATGGAGCAAATGCAAACTTTGAATAGTTCGTAAAACCAGAAATGGCGTTTTTTGTGTTCTAGAACATCTCATGGCAAAATTCCCCTGAAAGAAAGTCACTGCAAAGACGCAATAACGTGCGGTGACGATTGGATTAAAGTTTGTTTAATCCTATGAATACTTCGTGCTCGTGTAGTGTGAATTACGTGAGCAAGCCACCGACAAATCTAGCCCTAGAGGCGCCCGTATCGGCACTGAGTTAGATCTGCAGGGTGCCCATAGGCACTGTTTCGACCTATTTCAGGGCTGTATCGGTGGTGTGCTGCACGTGACCCAGACTTTTCTGTTTAATGACACAGTGCCGCGCTAACTCAGAGCTGAGTCAGAAACTAAAACGTTTAAATATATCAGCGCTACCTAGCATGTTTCAACAGGTTTTAAGTCAGACGTTATTTGAAATAAATGATTAGCTTTATTACAAAACTTGTATTTTCATGTTTTGAAGTCTTATATTGTGCTTAAATACTGCCTGAAATGCAATATTTAAGTGGTTCTTTTAATTTGATTAGAAGGCAATAACCAGCCTGGTATAGTATAGGTCACGTTCCGGAAATTTTTCCGCTAAAATTGGCGGAAAAACTGAATCGCGGGGTAGGTCACGTGACGTCAATTGTCCCGCCAAATTTAGCGGGAAAACTGAATTGGTGTATTGGACTTCTGACAGCCAGTTAAATGGACATTGAACATAAGAAAAAAACAAAACATTTTCTACCTGGTTTGTACAGACATGTCTTAAAATAAAGGTTCGCAGAAAAAATTTTTTCCCCAGCATTAATGGTAAAGAACGAATTTTTCGGTTTGCGCGCGAAACCGAAATTGTACTTCGGTGGGATGACGACGATAGAGTTTGTACCTAACTAGAGTGTGCTGGGAGTTCGCTGGACCTCAGAGCGCACACCAGTCGGGTACAAAAGCTATCATCGTCATCCAACAGGGGTACAATTCCAATTTCGCTCACAGATAAAAAAAGACAGTCGTATTATAGCATAAACATTGGGCAAAAACAATTTTTTCGAGGAACATTAATTTTTTGATATGCTGTCATAACTAGGTGAAATTTTTTTTTCACAAGTAATTAAATTACGTATTTTGGTAATGAGTAATGTAATAAATTACCTTTCTAGTCTGGTAATTTAGAAATATAATGAATTACTTTCAAGCAGTAATGCCAAGAAATTGCTCATTACTTTTGAAATTACTTTTGTCCAAAATTAGAAAGTTCGTTTGCGAGCTTGAAAAAAAGGGAATCATTATTTTGCGTGGTGAAATGTCGTGAAGAAGACATCAGAGCAAATAAACTACGGCCATCTCAGTGCAAAACCGCGCACAAAAAACTCGACAGACGCGCGAAGGCGGGCTGGAAAGGAGAAACAAAAAAGCTTACCCGTAAAGACATCGCTGGAGGGCGACGAATCACGAATTGCACGAAAGACGGTCACGGTGTCACGTCATCACGGTCACCAGCTCACCAGAACCAATCATCCGCCTTTCTTTGATCGCCCGACACGTCGCTTTTTCTGCGCGTGGGTATGAACGGGAGCGTGATTGCGTGCCGAATGATACACGTGGGATTGTTCCAACGAGCACATAGCTTCCACCGCACTGTCAGCTTAGGGATGAACGGCTTATAGTGTACAATGTGAAACGCCCAAGTGCCTCGTCAAGGCGCCAGAATTTTTGTACGTATCTTTGGCTTTGCCAATTAAAGGTGTTTTTTGTAGTCGAAAAAGACGGGAACCGAGTTAATCAGGTGTCGCTCGCGGTATGCCTCGATGCCTTTCCTTGGGAAGTTTATTCGAAAATAAACCTACGAGCAGATATCGCCACCGGCTTCTTGGGAAAGTACCCATTTTAGGAAGCTCGCGACGACCGTTTCCTTTCTGCCTAGCAAATATTCAGCTCCCTTGTGTTTCAACGAACAGTAACTTGGGCTCTTCGGCTGTTTGTGTACAATAGTTCTTGAGATAAATGCCCGGTAATATGTCAAATACTGCCATTGCGAGAATAGGATTAGTTTGCGTTCGAGGCGGAAGGGAAAAGTTTCACCTGACGACTCCTTCTAAGAACGAGCTCTCATGACCCGAGTTAACATACTGACACGGTCTATAACTTCTTTTAAATCAGGAACACGGAAAGATATCACCTTTTAACAAAGGGCCTTCACTGTTGAGTGAACAGAGAAAACTTGTGAGTCGACTGTCTTTGAGTCCCATCGAAAGAAGCTATTCTTCATGTTTAACACTTATGTCGTGTGGACAACCAAAACGACTCTTCAGAATGGTTCACTTTGAGGCGCATAAGGCTGTTGTGGTGTAAACTGGAAGATCTGAGTTTTGCTACATGTACTGTAAACAAAATGTGCACCAATTACTGCCTCAAGTTATTGAAATTAGTGTCAAAGTAATTTCATTACTTTTGGAAAGTAATCGTAATGTAATGTCATTACTTTTAGTCTGCGGCACTTTGTAATGTAGTTTAATTACAGTCTTGCAGTCTTCGAAAAAGTAATTAGTAATGTAATTCAATTACTTTTTAAAAGTAATTTTGCCATCTCTTCTTTGAATAGGGATATCAAGTTCTGAAAAACAAGTTTCATCCGCAGCATTATTATTTTGTGAACCTGACACATCCCGTGTTGACTGTCCTTGATGTCAGAGGGCCACAATGTTGCTTCCCGGCCGATTGAGAAACTCTACTTGATGTGGCTTCTTTGCTTGAGAAACACGAACTTTTCCCCGCCTCCTTCAGTTCTCCGTACCAGGATGACGTACCAATGACCCTAATTTCGAATTTGTAGATATGGAGCATGCAGTCGCTTAAAACACTACACGCTTTCCCGCTGATTTTAATGCAAGCGACGATCGATTTCAACCGTGTGCCAGTCAATTTAATTCCAGCGCTATCCTTTTTATTCCCAGGGCTACCCAATTTAGTCCTGGCTTCAGTGAATTTAAGACACAATATATACACGTGCTTATTTTTCTGTAGTGGTCACGTTTCACTTAAACTTTTAAAGACTAGAGTAATCATTTATAGAATTAGATTTTGTTTTGGACAACTGATATCTTGAACGCTATTTCGATTACTTGGAATTACTAGTCGCATGATTGACGTAGCTTAATTGACATCTTGATTACTCTTGCTGGCCTCGAGTTCTTAGTGGCGCACTCGACTTCAATTTAGCTGAATTGACGTTTAGCTTACTCTTTCTTATTTGTTCGACTTATTATTGATACCGTTCAGATGATACAATACAATATTTATTTGCGTGCTTACCAACAGCCGGTTGGCCTTTGCGGTAAAGCACAATGTAAGACTTACATTTCCGTTACAAAAAAATACATCCTTAATCAAACCGATTTTAAAATCACGCACATGTGTAAAACATGTGGGGCAAAGTTAATACAAAAATATCAGTGCCGCAATACTTCGTGTTAAGGACATGTTGAATTCGTGATACAGGTGAAAAGTTAAGGTGATCTGGATAAAACACTCTACGATTTCTATAACTTGTGTTAACAGGAGTGCGAAAATGTAAAGAAGCAAGCAAAGTAGAACTCTCTATTGATCCGTGAACCAACCTATGCAAAAACTTAACATCCCGGATAGACCTTCTGTTACATAAAAAGCACAATCCTAGTCTAGTTAAAATCATATTGTATTCAAAATAAAATTTGCGACCAAAATATCTATCGTAGATTATACGTACAAACCGCCTTTGTACATGTTCAATACTTTCGCTGCTGAGCTAGATATATTATTCCAAACGACAGCTGCAAATTCAAGTTTAGAGCGTACATGGGTGGTGTAGAGTCGCAACAGACAGTGATTACTGCTGAATGGTTTAGTTAAACGAGCCATTATCCCCAACGCCCGCATGGACTGACTGACGATGGAATTACTATGTAAATTAAAAGAAAGGTGGTCATCTACAAAAACCCCTAGATCTCTTACTAGTTTGGTCCTACTTATAGGCTCAATTTCCATAGTATAGTCATATGATAACGTGTTACGCCTTCTTAAAAGTGCAATTGCAATTTGTGATCATTCTTTTGATTACTTCGCGATAATATTGACACTTCCGGCTTTCTTTAAAGCTTAATGGAGGTATGGCTTGCAATTCTAATTACTTCGACTCATTAATAACATGAATTACAAGATAAAAGTTCGAGTAACATTTTGGATTACTCCTTCGAATACTTCAAGGAATTATCAACAAAAATATAATTGGGTAGAAGCTCATTTGACCTTCTGATTACTTTTTTGTTATAAATGTATCATTGCCACAAAAACCTTTATAGAAAAAAACACGTTCATTACTCAGTCGATTCCCTTTAAATATAATTGACAAATGCTACTACATAAACGTTCAGTTGAGATTTGGATCACTCCTTTGATTACTCCGTGTTAGAAGCCACTCAAGTGGCTTTAAATTACTCGATTAACTTTGTAGTTCCTTTTAACCTGTCCCCGATATATTAGTCGCACAAAAGAGTTTATATCAGCATTATTGACGTCTTGATTACTTTGAGTAACTATCTATTTCACTTTACTTTGGGCTAATTGACCTAACCTTCACTCTCATTATTACTTTGAGCTTTTATACAACCGAGTGATTTACTCTAAGCTCAGTTACCATTTTGATGACTCTTTTAATTACTTTGAGTTAATATTGACCCAATGGTGTTTGATTCGGCCCAACTGGCATCACAACTACTCTTGACATTACTTTGAGCAAATTAGAGATCTAACCGATTTATCATGACCACCGCTCATTTTATAATTACTCTTTTGATTCCTTAGAGTTACCATTGACACAATGGACACAATTCGCCCTAAATTACAACTTGATTACTTTGATCCAATATTCAAGCAGTTGTTTTCTTGTAAGCTTAATTGATGTGATGATTACTAGTTTGATTAATTCCAGTTACTATTTACTCAATATAGTTTATGTCAGCTAATTGTAAACATGGTGCCTCTGTGATTATTTCGTGTTATTATTCAAATAGATGACCTATTATTAGCTCAATTCACAATATTATTATTCTTTTGACTATTTCGAGCTACTTTGGACCCATAGATTTTATTACGGCCTAATTGACATTATTTGCATACTTTTAGGTTATATTGCCACGCGCGTCGCCGAGCGAGCGCGTGTGTGGCCGAATGGTTACCATGCTTGACCGTCCCGCGCAAGGTCTGGATTTGATTCCAGTCAGCAGAATGTTGTTTTATGTATTATTGCGAAAGCATTAACTGTCTCATGGAGCGAGCCGACGTCGTCCGCTTTGAAACCGCGCCAAAAGGCACCATAAATCCTTTCTGCAAGTGAAGCCAGCTCCACGCTATGAAACAACACGAAAAGCTAACGGCACCTAAATTCCCCCATCCCAAAAGAGCGGATTAAAGCTGATAGATTTTTGGCTTGGGTTCATTGGCTGGCGTGCGTCAACGAGGCTCCCATTGGCCGCTGCGCGTCAGTTTCAACAACGGCCACCCCATGGTGCTGTGTGTGTGTCAGCGCGCCGCTAACACAAAACCTCCAAGGTCAGAGTGGCGAGGAGAGGCGCCCTCTTCTCACCGGCAGAGCGCGCCACTCGGCACGTTGACGCAAATACGCAGCAGACGAAATAAGGGAGCGGAAGAATGACGTAAATGCTTTTGCATTCACAACTCATAAGAAGCGCTTAGGTGTACCTCGAGCCTTTTCCTTCAAATTGGCGTTCTCGTAAGCTCGAGAACATTCTCGTCTGAACCAGTTCCGAATGTTCTACGCGCCGAAAGTTCTGTGGCGAATGTTCGAGAAAGCCACGTGGGTACTTAAAGCGGCACTGACACCCCAACGGTGTGTTTTTTTTATTGTCTAGAACGCTGAGAATTGTAAATATAAACACGCAAAAAATACCGCATCGCAAAAAAAAAACTTTTTTTTCTACGCTTGCGCGCACCTTTTTATTTTTGGAGCTTTTCTCTCCCGCTCCACACCTATTCGCTTCTTTTAATTTGTGACGTCAAGTATTATGAAATTTAGAAGATTTGTAGGCGACATTTCTATAACATTTATTAACGGCAATCGAAAAACATATTTTTAACGCAGTAGCTAAGGCAGTACGGTCATTCTCTTTGAAATACCGAAAATCAAAGTCCGGTGTGATGTCGCCTCCTGAATCTTTATCCTCCCGCAGAAAACATGGCGGCGCTCGACGCATATAGCAGAGGATGATTGGTGAGTCGGGGAATCGGACGGTGTGTTCTTTTTAAGTGCCCGACGACCTCTCAGACTTTGAAAAGGCAATCGTCAAACGGTCAAAACAACTGGGTTCGGTGTCTGGGTATCGTAGTTTCAGTGGTGACTTCGCCGACGAGACGTCAAGCGTTGTCTGCTCGCAGTGATAGGCAGGCGCAGGTGGTAAAAGTCAAATTTGGGGGTTTTACGTGCCAAAACCAACGAAGGGCATCTGGCACGCCCCAGCGGAGGACTGAGGATTAATTTTGACCACCTGGGGATCTTTTGACGTGCAACCGAAAGCTCGACTGTACGGCGCCTTCTCCGCAATAAGCCTCCGTCAGATTGCGAGCACCTCGGCCGGGATTCGAACCCACCACATGGGGATTCGAACCCGCCACATGGGGATCCATAGGCCAGCGCTCTCGCCTCGGAGCCACCGAGGCGGCTAGGCGCAGGCGGCAGAGCACGCACGAAGGAAACGGTTTTTCCCGGTACGCAGGCGCCCTTCTCTCGCGCTCTTCCCCTCCTCGCTTCAGGTCGCGGCGGCAACGGGGGTTTGGAGCGGAGGCGTGAAAGAAGGTCGACTCGCAGGGCAGCTCGATATTTGGCGTCACTGCACTGGCGCGGATCACGCAAAAAATTCAAAATTTACATTTTTTTATTTATTTTTTTTATTTTACAAATACAGAATTCTTAAGTTCCGAAATCCGAGGGTAACGTCCAGGCATCGTTTTCAATCGTTTCGGATAATAATAATAAAAAAATATGTTGAGGTGTCAGTGCCGCTTTAACGGACACTGCCCGGTGAGCGGAGTCAGTCTCGCCCCAGCGCTTTATCCTGCTGTTTCGCCGACATCGACGCCTGGAAACTAAACTTCTATTTTGTTTTACGCGCAAGTTCGCCCCATTAAACGTTTAGTTTCTTCAGTTATTCGCCGCCTCATCATTAGTCATTCGTGACAATATTCAGCCAAATTATTTATCATGAGCTCAATTCAAATTATGATTACTTTTTTTTAGTACTTTCAGTTACTCTTGACCAAATTAACTTTAATTCGGTCTAATTGACATTTTGGGGACTCTCTTGATTACTTGAGGGACTATACCACCCGTTCATTTGTTACAAGCTCGATACCCATAATTATTACTCTTGATTACTTCGAATTACTTTTGACCCAGTTGACCTTAATTCGACCTAATTCACAGTTTGATGACCGTTTCGATTACATTGAGCTAATATTCAAATAATTGATTTATTATAAGTGTAGCTATTTTGATTACTATTTTGATTGCTTTGAGTTACTTTTGACCCAGTTGACTTTAATTCGCCTTAATTGACATTGTGATGACCGTTTGGATTTCTTTCAGCTCATATTCAAACAATTGGCTTATACAATTAGTAGAAATTATGATTACTCTTTCAATTACTTTGTTACTATTGACCCAGTGGACTTTAATTCAGGTAACTGACATTGTGATGACCGCTTTGATTAGTTTAAGCTAATAGTAAACGTATTTATTTATTACGAGCCCAATGTTGGTGATGATTCTTTTTATTACTTAAGTTACTATTGAACCAATGGACCTTAATTCGGCATAATTGACATTTTAGTGACTCTCCTGAATACTTAGAGTTATTATATCACCAATCGATTTATTATAGCTCAGTTCAAATTAATATTATACTTTTGATTACTTCGAGTTATTTATGACCCGCGAAACTATAATTCGGCCAACGTCTCATTTGAATGGCTCATTTTCTTACTTTGAGCGAATAGTTAATTATATTATTCAATTGGTTGAATATGAACTCAAAATAATCAAGAAGTTATTACAATGTCAATAGGCCAACAGTGACTCGAAGTAATAAAAAGTAATAAGAATGTGATTTGAGCTCATAGACCAATTTGTGGTAAAATAACTTGAAGTAATCAAGAGAATCACCAAAACGTCATACCCCTGTCACACGGGGAACTAGAATGCCATTTGCAACGAATGACATTTGAGCGGACGGCTAATCAGCGCGCGACACTCTGGGCGTGGCGCATTCCACGCGCGACAGATTGCGAGCTGATTCGCCGATCACACAAATGTCATTCGTTGTAAATGGCATTCGAGTTGCCCGTGTGGCACGGGTATAAATTGTGCCGAATTCAAGCCTATTGGTTCAGCAGTAACTCAAAATAATAAAAAGAGTGATCATAATGTTAATTAGCCTCAAAATAAATAAATTGGTTGAATATTAGAACAAAGTAATCAAAATAGTTAACACAATGCAACGGAGGCCGCATCAAATCCTTTCGCGTCAAACGTAACTCGAAGTAATCAAAAGAGTAATAGTGTAATATTACTGTGAATTCCGTTCATCATTGTTAATTCGTTGTATAACTCGAAGTATTAAAAATAGTCACTGAGATGTATATTGGGCAGAATTAACCCGCAATGGGTTTATAGTAACTCAAAGTAATCAAAAGAGTAATTATAATGTCAACTAGGCTTAAAATGAATCAGTTGGCTGAATATTAGCTCAAAGTTAATTAAAAGACCCATTAAAATGTAATTTAGGCCGAATTAAAGTCCGTTGTATCAAAAGTAGCTGGAATAATCAAGAGTAATAAGTTACTTGAGCATATAATAGATCAATTGGGGATATAATATTTAAATAACCTAGGAGAGTCAGCAAAATGTCAATTATGCCGAATTAAAGTCCATGGGGTCAATAGTAACTCAAAGAAATCGAAAGAGTAATCGTCGTTTCTATTGGGCTCGTAATAAATAAATTAGATGAATATTACCTCAAAGACATAAAAACGGTCATCGCCATATCTACTACACCGAATTAAAGTCAAGTGTTGGAATTCGTGACTTAAAGTAATCAAAAGAGTAATCATATGATCAACTATGCTTATAATCGATCAATTCGTTGAATATTAGCTCACAGTAATCAAGAGTCATCAAAATATCATGTAGGCCGAATTAATTTTTTCCACGTATCTCATTGGTCGTCGAAACTCTGTTGGCATTTCTGATAGCTACTCTGACGAGTTTATTTCAAGTTCTGGTGTACCCCAGGATCCATCCTGGGACCACTTTTATTCCTTTTGTTCATAAATGATCTTGCTTCCTGTATTACAGATGCAAAAATTCTTTTGTTTGCCGATGATGTTAAGCTTTTTATAAGTGTGAGGTCATTATCTGATTGCTCCCTGTCTCCAGGCTGACATAGAACGTGTTTCTGAATGGTGTGCCAAAAACCGCTTGTCACTTAACCCCAAGAAAACTAAATCAATTGTGTTATCCAGAAAGCGTGACATACTTTATTTTTTATATAATTTGGGAGGGGCCCCGATTCCTCGGGTTCCTTTATCAAGGATCTTGGTGTATTCATCGATAGTTCACTATCCTTTAATAATCACGTATCTATAACCGTTAATGCAGCACTGAGAGTGTTGGGAATGATTTCGCGGTTGTGTCGCCAGTTTTCTACGCCCCGTTGTTTACTGCACTTGTTTAAGACATTAGTGAGGTCAAGATTAGAATTTGGCTCAATCATTTGGAATTCATTAACGTTATCTCAGGCTCTTTCAATAGAAAATATACAAAAACGAATGATTAGAATTGTGTATGACCGTTATAGTGGAAGGAAATATTTTTACCATTATGAAACGTTACTTGTTCGATTTGCGTTGCACAACCTTGCTGTGCGGAGGCAATACAGAGATTTTATATTTCTTCACAAGGTTGTACACGGAGAAGTGAATTCAATTGATCTGTTGCGTGTCATAGACTTTCATGTTCCGTCAAGGGTCAGTAGGAATGTGCTAACCTTTTACCCATCTTGTATGTCATCTGTGTCTCCTTTATCGAGAATCCAATCAGCATTTATAATAAGACCCATCTTGACATTTTTCTTTGTTCACACCAGTTTATGTTTTATGCGCGAAAGTGGATGTCCTTGAATTACCTACTGTAAGGCGGGTTCTGTATAGTCTTTCAGTTTCTGTTATATGTTTATAGTTTCATTGTGACGTGTATTTTAATGTTTGATATAGTGCTGTGTTTTAATTTTCTTTGTGTGCACCACATCATAGACTGTAAAGTTGTTTGTGGGCACGTAAAATAAAGATTTATTATTATTATTATTATTATTATTAAAGTTCATTGGGTGAAAGCTAACTCCAAATAATCAAAAAAGTAATCATCATGTCTATTGGACTCATAATAATTCAACTCGTTGAATATTGGCTCGAATAAAAAAACACGGTCATTACAGTGTCAATTAATCAGAATTAGACAACTGAATCAAAGGCAACTCCAAGCAATGAAAAGGCTAATAATAATGTGAATCAAGCTCGTAATAGATGAACTGGTAGTATACTAACTCGAAGTAATCAAGAGAGTCCCTAAAATTTCAATTAGGCCGAATTAAAGTTAATTGGGAGAGTAGTAACGCAAAGTAATAAAAAGAGTAATCACAATACCAACTGAGCTCATAATAATTATTTTTGTTAGAATATTACCTTAAAGTAATAAAAAGAATAATCATAATGTCAATTAGGCCGCATTATAATCTATGAGTCAAAAGTAACTAAGTAGTCAAAAGATAATATTACTGTGAATTGAGCTAATAATAAAGGAACTGGTTGCATAATAATTCGAAGTGATCAAGAGAGGCACAACAATGTCAATTAGCTGATATAAAGTGTATTGAGTAAATGGTAACTCGAAGTAATAAAACAACTAATCACAACATCAATTAAGTTTCCGACAAGTCAATCGGTTGAATATTAGCTCAAAGTGATCAAGTCATCAAGATGTCAATTGGGTCGAATTAAAGTCCATTGGTTCAATAGTAACTCGAAGTACTCAAAAGAGTAATCATATTGTGATTCGTGCTCATAATAAATTGGTTAGTCTATGATTTGCTTAATATCAAAAGTAATAATGATGTCAATGAGGCCAAATCAAACTCCATTGGGTCAGTAGTATATAGAAGTAATCAAAAGTGTGAACAAAATGGAAACTAAGCTGAGAATAAATCACTCGGTTGTATAAAAGCTCAAAGTAATAATGAGACTGAAGATTATGTCAGTTAGACCAATATAAAGTCATATAGTTCACTAGTTACTAAAATATGTCAATAATGCTGATATCAACTATGCGACTAATATATCGGGGAAAGATAAAAGGTAACAACTAAGTTACTTTAGTAAATTAAAATCAATTGGGTGAATAGTAACACGGATTAATCAAAGGAGTAATCAAACTGTCAGCTGAACTTATGTGAGGTCGCCTTTGTGAACATTTATTCAAAGCCATCGACTGCGTAACGAAATTCTTGGTTCTATAATCTTTTTGACAATAATAACTACCCAAATGCACGAAATGTGGCCAAGCATTGGCCAATGGCCAAAGAAGGGCCAGTCTTCAGCCAATGACTGGCCACTGTCTGGCCACTGGCCAAAGGACCACCTCCAGCCATAGGCCAATGACTGGCCAAATCTGTGCTGCTTCGGTATATAACCACGAAGTAATTAGAATATCAAACGAGCATCTAGGAAGTTATATTTTTTTCAATAATTCATCGGAGTAATCGGGAGAACAATAACAATGTTTGTGGAACTTTTATTATGTAAATTGATTTATTAATAGGTCGAAGCAATTAGAAGTGGGTGCGATTTTAAGTCAGAGTGTGTCAATAATAGCGAGACGTAATATAAAGAGTAATCACAAATTCCAATTGTACTAGTATCATCTGAACTGTATCAATAATAGGCCGAAGTAATGAAAAAGAGTAAACGAAGCGTCAATTCAGCCAAAGTCGAGTGAGCCAATATTAACTCGAGGTTACCAAAATAGTCATCTACATGACAGTTGTGCGACTAGTCACCCCAAGTGATCGAATTAGTGAACAATATATCAGTAGTCTCCAACAAAATCTAAATGTATATATAATTACTCGAATTTGTCAAACGCGTAAGCAAAACACAACCACTGAAGACAAAATTGTGCATGTTTATATTGTGGATACAATAGACCAACCCCAGTGTTAAATCGAGCAGCGCTGGTAATAAATACAATGGCGCTTGAATTAAATTGAATGGCACTTGGATTAAATTGACCACCATTTAAATTAGAATGAGCGGGAAAACCTGAAGTTTCGATAATCCCAAATTTTCTGCACGAAACAAGAATAAACTCTAAGAAACACCAATTCCTGGAAGCAAAGAAAAAGAAAAAAAAACCCGGAAGAACGTTTTTATAAACTTGAGAAAGAAAACGAAAAGGGACGTTCAAACCCCCTCGTTTTCTTCCTCAAGTTTAATTATCCCTACCAACCCGCACGTTCTGTCCTTACAACGTTTTTGAATTTGAAGAAAAATATGCCCCGAAAACACTCAACCTTAGTGATAACTGTACATCATTTTAATTACATTTACTAAAAACTATTACACGCAGAGTACAGATTCTTTCGAATAGTAATTTAACCATTTCGAAGATACATGTGATAAACATAAAAACACTAATAATTAAAAACAAACAATTTGGGATCGTTATTTGTCGTGACTTCACTGAAAAGCATATCCTGCGTTGAATACGGGAACTCACAATTCAAACGACAATCTGCTTCACGGAAAACGATCAATATCTGGCTTTCTCCAGCCCAATTTGATTGAAACGTTAGATTTTCCACTCAGTTGTTCTCGGAGCCCTTGTGTTGCTTGAGAGAATAGACCATACATATGGCATTCAATCTGTGTCACAATGCTTGCAGCCATGGCGTTTGTACCCTTTTCAATAACCTTAATACAGATCTTTATACTGTAGCTATTGGGGAAATAATTCAGTCATTGCTAAGTCGGGAATTCACATCCTGTTAGTGGCACCAGCTGACCCAATATCGCAGGTCTGAACTTGCCAGTCTCTAGATAAAATAACCCAACTCAACAGAAGGTAAGTCGTAAAACAATCAAGTTTTTTTCCCCCATTGCTAGAAATAGAAAACAAAAACATAAAAGAGAATGAGATTATGTTGCACATCTTTGTTAGTGTTATAGAACAGACAGTTAACTTTTAGAGCAATGTAAAACATTTAATACTTTTTGTTTAGAAAACTTGTACTCGCCGTGGATACAAGTGACCCGCTGTGCACTAAAAAGCAGATATATTAACCACAACGCAAAGAAAAGAACAAAAATAAACCTTGTGCAAATTTTGAACATTTCGTACAACCGGAAATAGCGTTTTTCGTGTTGAAGAACACCTCACGGCAAAATCGTTTTGGAAGAAATTTATTACGCAGACCCATTCAGGTTTGGTGACGACTGGAATGAAGTTTGTTTAATCCTAGGAATACTTCGTGCTTGTATAATGTGAATTACTTGGGCAAGCTACCAACAAAAACAAACCCTGGATCAATGTATGCCGGATCAATTAGAGTAAAATATATGTCCAGATGAGCATAAGAGATTATCTACTCATACCTTAACCGAAGTAAAATTGTTGCTGCTAGGCAACTTAAAAGAAAAAAAAGGTATAATCTACACAAATGCAAAATTCACGAATTTCTGGATATACTGCTGCAACCTAAAACCGCGTTTTATTGCCATACGAGAATTCATAGTAACGTATTCTGCCAAACTCGTTGCCAAAGACATCATCGCTTCTACATCTTCCTCTCCGAACAAAACTGGCGCTGAATAAGTTAATGTTTCATAAATACTGACATAAAAAAGAATGGTTTTTGGTACCAAAGCACAGAAAAGAAAGCAGCCTAAGTAAGATTTCGTATGCGCAAGTCTAATCATGAAAAAACAGTTCTCACTTATTTTTTATGTTATTTAAGGGTCTTCACTTTGTGGCATTATGTTCCTTTTGGCGGTCGCTTGCACATTAATGGCGTCCATTGAAGGTAAGCAAGAACGATTCTACTTTAACTGTTTTACCAGCTTTATTAACACCGTACTTCCAGCTGTGTAGTACGTACTCGGTGTACCGACAACAGAGCCAATTCATCCATATTATATAGGGTCGCGCGGAGCGGTCCCCGAATCCGCGTGGAAATCCATTCGCAATTTTAATATAGAAGGTTGGCTTGTGGTTTTTTTTTTTTATACCATCGTCAACTGCATCAAATTTGTAACTTTTCATTCGTAAATGGGTTCCCCACCGATAAGCTTAACGAACTTACTTCTCTGATTTCCGCTAGTATGATTTCTGCAGATATAAAAAGGGACACAAATGAGCCTGTGTATGCGGCTTTGTGACCGTAGGACGAATGAGAGCGTTCTTTTTGCGTCCGACTGTCTTTCAAATTCATTAAAAAAAAGACTTGGTTGCCCCACATTAGGAAGTCGTGCAGTAGTTTTAAGAGCAACCGGCGCTTATTTTTCCCGGTGTTTGAACGTGCGTAAAATACGGAGTATAAATACCTGTTCACACATGCACCAATTCCACTCTTTGACGTCACGCCGCGGTGGTGGCGCTGCTGTCGGTACGGCGCATGCGCAAACGCTTCCTTTCCGCGCACGCGCAGAAAGCAGGCTTGTTTGCGCAGGGCGTATTGGCGTATAGACCTAATTTTAAGGGTGCCGCCATCTTGAGAATCGCTTGAAATACAGGCTGGTATGGCAGCACAGCTATCTGGGTAGGCAACGGTGTGGGTGTGGGGGAACTTGTCTAGACTTGGCTATGGTGCAGGGGCATAGCCAGGGGGCGGGGGCCTCAGCATCTCCCCCCCCGAAATATGGCTTACCCTATAATATTCAAATGCAGTTTGACCCTCCCTCCCACTCTCCGCACTCCAAACTAATGGACATCACAACCCCCCCCCCTCAAAAAGAAAAAAAATTCCTACGCCACGGTTACGGTGGGCTACTAAAGTTCTCCTGGCAGTTGGCGAGTCGGACCGAGCTGGCTAATGACAGGCCATCGCCTTGCCTATTGGAAAGAATCAGGACAAAGGCGGTGGAGAGCTTTGATTAAGCTACCACAGCGAAGGAATAATGAGGCAGTTAAAGTAACTTAGATAAGCTCTCGACATTTGATAGTATTGCCGCGCGCGCAGCTGGCCAAGTAGGCCGCGCGCCCGTGGCCCAACGGTTATCGCGCTTGCCTTCCACGCAGAAGTCCAGGGTTCGATTTCTGGCAGTGGCTACACATTTTTGTTGACTCTGTAATGTGATGTTCTGGTAAATTCGAGAACCATGTTGCCGATTCGAGGTTAGAATGTTCTACGCACCGAACCTTCGACGCCGAATGTTCCAGAAGTCCAGGCGTGTCCCCAAAGGGGCTTCGCGTGGCAAGTGGGGTCAGTCTCGCCCCAGCGCTCGATCCTGCGTTTTCGCCGACATCGACGCCCGCGACGCTAGCTCTGCTGATTTCTTCTGTTCCCTTTCTGTTCCCTTTTTCCAAACACCGGTGGCGAAACATCGCATTGTTACCGACGACGACGCGCTCCCTGTCCACAAGTCGCCGTACAGAGTCTCCTTAAAAGAAACGAAGGTGATTCAAGATCAAGTCCAGGAAATGCTCAACGACGACATCATTCAACCCTCAAGAAGTCCGTGGGCGTCTCCAGTCGTGCTTGTAAAGAAGAAGGACGGAACCTTGAGGTTCTGCGTAGACTATCGCCACCTGAACGCTGTGACTAAGAAGGACGTCTATCCGCTCCCCCGCATCGACGATACGCTAGACCGACTGCGCCACTCCCGATATTTTTCGTCGATGGACCTGAAGAGTGGCTACTGGCAGATTGAAGTCGACGAACTCGACCGCGAAAAACTGCCTTCGTCACTCCCGACGGACTGTACGAGTTCAAAGTGATGCCGTTCGGACTTTGCACAGCACCAGCCACCTTTCAACGTGTCATCGACACCGTGCTGGCAGGTCTGAAATGGCAGAGCTGCTTCGTCTACTTGGTCGATGTCGTGGTATTCTCAAGAGATTTCGACGAGCACCTCAGATGACTTCGAGCCGTGCTTCGAGCCATCAAGACCGCCGGCCTGTCACTCAAGCCAACAAAATGTCGGTTCGCCTATGGGGAACTAAAGTTCCTTGGCCACGTCGTGAACAACAAAGGTGTTCTTCCTGACCTCGAGAAGACCCACGCCGTAGCTGCCTTTACTCCACCGTCCGAACAAGAAGGCCGTGAGAAGATTTCTCGGACTCTGTGCCTACTACAGGCGCTTTGTTCGAGACTTCGCCAAGTTGCCCGCACTGCTGACGGACCTTACGAAGGACGCCGTAAAGTTCGAGAGGAAGAAGAACACCAGCGGCCATTCGACGAGCTCAAACGAAGACACCGACGCCCCCGATTCTTGGCCATTTCGACCAGTTTGCCGAAACAGCGATCCACACCGACGCCAGTAACACCGGGCTGGGTGCGGTACTAGTCCAAATGCAGGACGGGGCAGAGCGAGTCATCGCAAACGGAAGTCGGACGCTGTCTAACGCGGAGAGGAACTACTCAACGATTGAAAAGGAATGCCCCGCTGTCGTCTGGGTAATAACAAAGTTTCGCCCATATTTGTATGGAAGTCCTTTTCGCGTGGTCACAGACCACCACTCGCTCTGCTGGCTCGCGAATCTGAAGGACCCCTCCGGACGCCTCACCCGGTGGAGCCTACGGCTGCAGGAGTTCGACGTGACCGTCGTGTACAAGTCTGGCCGGAAGCACAATGACGCCGACTGCCTGTCAAGGGCCCCAGTCGAGGCCGGTCCTGCCTGCACCAAAGACGACGACGATGAGTGTTTCCTCGGCGCCCTGAATGTCAGCGACATGGCAGCACTCCAACGAGACAACCCTGAGCTGCAAGCACTCATCGAGTACCTAGAGGGACAGGAAAGCGCCGTTCCCCGCGTTTATCGAACGAACACTGCCAATATTCTCCATCCGACAAGGTGTGCTGTACAAGGAGAACTTCGGTGACAACAACATGGCGTGGCTGTTGGTGATCCCTCCCAGTCTTCGAGACGAAATATTTCAAGCCTGCCACGGTGACCCGACGGCGGGACACCTTGGCCACGGCAGGACTCTTGCCAGGATAAGCGAAAAGTGCTACTGGCCCAAGCATGCGGAGATAGTCCATCACTACACCCGACCTTGCCACGACTGTCAACGACGGAAGAAACCACCGACGAGACCGGAAGGACTTCTTCAGCCTATTGCGCCGCCATCTGCCCCATTCCAGAAAATCGGAATGGATTTTCTGGGACCATTCCCACCATCGACGCAAGGAAAGCGATGGATAATTGTCGCAACCAATTATCTCACATGGTACGCCGAGACTAAAGCGGTTCCATCGCATACGGCTGTTGAAGTCGCCAAGTTTTTCATTGAGTCCATTGTCCTCCGGCACGGCGCCGCCGAAGTCCTCATTACAGGCCGCGGATCATCGTTCATGGCCCAGCTGATGCAGGAGATTCTCCGTCTTAGCCTTACCAATCACGGGCGAACCACAGCGTACCATCCTCAGACTAATGGGCTGACGAAACGCCTAAACAAGACCATCGCCGACATGATCTCCATGTATGTCGACGTAGAGCACAAGACGTGGGACGAGGTGCTACCCTACGTCACGTTCGCTTGCAACACGGCGGTTCAAGAGACTACAGGAGTAACAGCGTTTCAGCTGGTGCATGGCAGAAAAGTAACGACCATGCTCGACGTGATGCTGCCCCACGAACCAGCTGACGATGGGATCCCGGACGCCCAGGTGGTTGCTCAACGAGCCGAAGAAGTTCGCTAGCTCGCCCGACTCCGAATTCAAGATCAACAACGTGTCGACGCTACCCGGTACAACCTTCGCCGGATCGACGTTCGCTTCAAGCCCGGAGACCGTGCGTGGGTTTCGACCCTGATACGACGACGCGGTCTAAGCGAGAAACTCCTAAAGCGCTACGTCGGACCCTACAAAGTGCTTCGTCGACTCGGGTATACTGAACTACGAGGTGATGCCCGACGGAACACGGACTTCATCACGCCGCCCTCCACTACCGGAAGTCGTCCACTTCGTGCGCTTGAAGCCGTATACTACGCTCGATAGGAACGTGGACCTTATGTGTTCTAAATGACTCATTAAGCTTTGCCGCTCTTTTTATTTGCTCTTTTTTGTTTTGCGTTGCGTCGGGGCGATGCACTTTTTAAAGAGGGGATTAATGCCGCGCACGCAGCTGACCAAGTAGGCAGCGCGCCCGTGGCCCAACGGTTATCGCGCTTGCCTTCCACGCAGAAGTCCAGGGTTCAATTCCTGGCCGCGGCTACACAGTTTTGTTGACTCTGTAATGTGATGTTCTGGTAAATTCGAGAACCGTGTTGCCGATTTGAGATTAGAATATTCTACGCACCGAACCTTCTACGCCGAATGTTCCAGGAGCCCACGCCTGTACAAAAGTGGCTTCGCGTGGCAAGCGGTGGTCAGTCTCGCCCCAGAGCTCGATCCTGCGGTTTCGCTGACATCGACGCCCGCGACGCTCTGCTGATTTCTTCTGTTCCCTTTTTATTTTGGGCACAACTTCGCCCCGGGTAATCGTTTAGTTTCTTCACTTATCATCGCCTCATCAATTGTCATTCGTGACAGTATGCATCGTGGGTAATGTCACGTAGACCAATTTCGCACCCTTCACATGCCATGGAATATTAGCGTACCTTTGCAGTGATAACCTATTTGGTGCATGGGCCCCGGTTTGGAATTGGTCCGCTTGCCCTTAGACGAGGTAGTCGTGAGCACGAACATGACGAGGAGTCTGGTTCAAAGCCCTCACGTTTGACGTTCGCAGTCAACTGACGTCATAAATAAGTATCCTCGGGGAACATGTTAAGCTCAAAAACATTGCAGCCACATTAGAGCTGCATCCTCTAGTGCTCGTCGCACACTTTCCGCGATTGTACTTATGCTTATTTAAATTATTTGTGCGCCCGGCAAAGGGACGGCGATAGCCAGGCAACCTTGGACTTTTGAAAACTGTAACGGTGTAAAAGGAATCCCCCGAACTAACTCACGCACGACGTCCGCCTCTATGCTTTTCTGGCCATACCCTTTGCGGTTTCATAACTTGTGTGAGCGGACAATCCAACAATGCACCGTGTCGAGGGCTCGTCAGCTGAGCGCTGGACCATGCGAAAAAAGTCTCTAGTCACAGTTTTTCCCTAATTCGGCGCTGTATCAGTTGTGTGCTGCACGCAACGAGGTAGAGGGGCTTAGAGCGATAAGCTGGTATCTCGTTCTCCAGGCAAAAGTGACCCCCTTTGGACGCCGCAATGTTGTACAATTTCCCCACTAGACACGGGACCGTATTAAATCTTGAGGCTTTTACGCCAAAGGGAGCCGATATTTGTAGTGCGATTGCTGTAAAAAAACCTGATAAACTATTTTTTGCAATACTATTAGCCCCTGAGATCTGGTTCTAGCTCGGATAAAAACCCAAAATAAAGCACCGCGGCTGACAGCCTCTTGCGGAGGCATTGCGTAGCTGCCCGAGTTTTCGTCGTAAAAGCACAATTTGGACGTAAACGAAACGAAACCTTACTTATCTCGTCGGTACTGTTGTTAAAGATGAATAGGCAAATAACTGTGCCCGGTAATTGCTTCAAATCTAGACGTAAAACTATAAGGTCACGTGTCTAGCCGTCCAAAATGTGCAACATGGTGGCGGCAAATCGGGGTCACCTTCAGCTTCCAGTTTATATCTCAAGGCCGTCTTCCTTCGTTGGCTGCACGTGACCGAGACTTTTGCTGTTTAAGGACAGAGTGCAGCGTTAATTCAGCGCTGAGTCAACAACTAAAAGTTGCGCTGAGGCTGCACTGCCGTTTAAATGTATCGGCGGTACCTAGAATGTTTGAACCGGTTTTAAGTCAGACGTTATTAGGAATAAATGACTAACCTCAGTATAAAATTGTTGTATTTTTCCATGTTTATAAAGTCTAAAATAGTCCTTAAAGGGGCACTGACACATCAAAATCATATTTTTTATTATTACCCAAAACGAGTGAAAACGGTGCCGGGACATTACCCTCAAAATTCGAAACTTGGGAATTCAGTATTTGTGAATTAAAAAACGATTTCCCAATGCCGAATTTGAAGTTCCCGCGCGATCCCCGCCAGTGCAGTCAGTCAAATTTTGCGGTCTCCTGCGACTCGACTTTCTCTCGGACCTCCGCTGACCCGATGCGAGGAGGAGGCGAGCTGGCGGGATAGGATAGAAGGGAGCCGGCGCGGGAAAAAACCGGTTTCTTCGCCGACTCGCCCATCTGCTCGAGCGCCGCCAAGTTTTCTGAGAGAGGACACAAATCTAGGAAGGGACATCTCACTGAACTCTGATTTTTGGTATTTCAGAAAGAGGGGCCCGTAATGCGTTCGCAATTGCGTTAAAAAACATGTTTTAGGATTGCCGTTATTAAATGTTATAGAAATGTCGCCTACAAAGCTTCTAAATTTCCTGATTTTTGACGTCATCGGTCAAAAGAAGCAAGGAGGTAGCGGCGGGAGATTTAAACGCCAAAAATAAAAAGGCGCGCGCGCGCGCGGAAAAATTTTTTTCCGCGATGCGGTTTTTTTTGCGTGTTTATGACTACAACTTGCGTCACTTTAGACAATAAAAAAAATACAACCTTTGGGGTGTCAGTGCCCCTTAAATACTGCATGAAATGCGATATTTAAGCGATTCTTTTTTTGATTAAAAGGAAATAACCAGTCTCGTAAAATATAGGCCACGTGACGTCAATTTTCCCGCCAAATTTGGCAGAAAAACTAAATCGCGGGGTAGGTCACGTGACATCACTTTCCCCGCCACATTTAGTAGGGAAACTGAATTGGGGCATTGGGCTTGTGGCAGCAAGTTACATAAATACTGAACATAGGAAAAATATTTTACCTGGTTAGGACATACATGTCTAAAAATAAATGTTCGCCGAAAAAAAATATTTTTGCTTAAAATTTTACGGTACAATACGTATTTTGCCATTTGCGGGCGAAACCAAAATTGTACATCTGTGGGATGATGATGATAGCGTTCGTACCCAACTAGTGTGAGCTCTGAGTTCGGTGAACATGAGAGCGCGCACTAGTCGAGTACAAATACTATCATCATCCAAAAAGGGTACAATTTCGGTTTCGCCCGCAAATCAAAAAAATTCCAATTGTAACATAAACATTTGGGAAAGAAATTTTTTTTTTCGAAGAATATTTATTTTGAGACAGACTGTCCTAACCAGGTAGAAGCAAAAATAGTTCTTTAGATGCGGAGCATCTCTTGCTCGGGTCTATGTCCCGCGGCGTCGGCGTCGTAGTCCACACTCACGCTACGCATGCGCAACTCTCCTACTTCCCTCTCTCCAACAGCTGCGCGTTACTCTCTCCGCTCTCTCTCTCTACCAGCTGCGTGCACTTCGCGTGCGTTCGCTCTTACTCACACCGCGCGCGCATGCGCAACTCTCCTCCTCTAGTCTCCTCTCCTTCAAGTGTGAATATAAGCAGCGGTAGCGCGCGTTCCCCCGGAGGAGTGAAAGGAGGATAGTTTTGGGCGCAGGGGTCGCAGCGCCACGCCAGGGCTTTCCAGTGGGGTGGGCTTTCCCCGCAACTCTGCGGCTGTCGTCTGCTAGCGTTTCTCGGCCGCTCGCGTCCGCCGCAGCCCAAATCCGGCCGGCCAAAAGAAATCAGTCAAGAAGGGAATAAATTAATTACGATCCGCGATGCTCCGCATCACCCCATGGTTCCCCTCGGGAAGATGGTGTAATTTTTTTTCTTAGGTTCAGTGTTCTTGTAAGTCAAATCAAAGCAAATAGTTTATTTTCCCATTCCGCGAAAATGGGGAGAGGCCTAAGAAAAAAGCTGATAACTCAGCTTGACTTGGTCCTCGGCTACCCTACAGAGGCAGTGGCGGCGGCAATGAAACATATATACTAAAGAGTTAGTGAGAATACAAAGTGACGTCAATATCCCCGCCAAATTTAGCAGGGAAACTGAAGGGGTGTATAGGTCACGTGGCATCAATATTCCAGCTGACTGTAACGAGGAAACTGAATTGATAATTGATTAGAGGTCTCGGAGCGTCAGGTCAAGTGACATCGATTTTCCCGCTAAATTTAAAGGGGAAACAGAATTGGCGTTCTGGTCACATGACATCAATTTATTTCCCTGGTAACCTTAGCGGGACATGCACGGACGAACAGAAGTTTGGAAGGGGGGGGGGGAGGTACGTTAAGGAAAAAAACAATTCATGCTTTAATATTTGTGTATTTTCCACCAAGGTTCCGGATGGCCGGATCCCAAGTGCGGTCGAAGTCTTGTGCGAAGTCGAGGCCGATTTATTTTTGATGGACGGATGGCAAAGGACGGAGAATTCCCATGGATGGTACTGTGAAAAGCATGCGTGAAACCGGGGAGCGACCACTCTGTTGGCTGCTCCCTCTACTTATTCGGTGATGAACTGAGGGAGAGGAGGGAATGAGAGCGGCTGGCGGCATCAGAACACCAGGCTCCGATTGAAGCGGTTAGTGAATAGACGCAGAGACTAGCTGACTCGGTCTCTCTTCACCGTCTCCCTCGAACAAGTGCGTCGTCTGCTCCTGTCGCAATGTCTATCGTTCAAACTCGAGACACCGATGCGTTCGACGTTCGAACGCGTTCGAAAAGGGGGTAGAGACGAAGGCAGTTAGCCTTTGGGTTAAACAACTAATCCTTCCAATCAGGGTTCGGCACTCTGACGTCCCCTCGTTCTCGTATCCTCCACTCCATCATTTTCTCACCGTCCACACTCGATAATCATAAGATACTCGTCCTCGGGTGATCGCCTTTGTGTGGTCACCGGAGGTCGCTCGAAAAATCCCTGCACGCAGCAGTGCGCGCGTTGCGTTATGGAGATTATACTTGGCCACAAAGAGGAGTTGCACGGCTCCAGTTTCGATTGGGCCCCCGTTGGCAAAATAACGCGTCTCAATGCCACATGAAAAAAAAAATAAAAAAATCTTTAAGTTTTTAAAATTTGGTGAAGAAGGAAGAGCAGTGGAGCTGTACCTTCTGTTCTCGGCAATGGCTTTCCAGGCGAGCGATCTGCTCTTCTTTCGCAAGGGAATCTGAAGCGCTCGACGCAGTGTAAATTTAGGCGATAGCGGCCTCGCGGCGGTTGCGAAACCATTCGCGATGCTTCCCTTCCCGCTCTTCTTCCTCCGAAGGAATGTTGCCACGATCTGTGAGCGACGGCGCAAGCAGACAACCGGCAAACATAACACTCTGGACAGGTACCGCCATCTATGAGGGACGGCGGCTGCCAGAGTGTCGTGTCGGCCACGGGTGTCGACATTGGTTTGGTAGCGGACACGATCCTGGGGAAACTAGCCCTTAAGCGCTCCGCTGTAAAAAGAAGAAAAAAAAGATGTCAGCGCTCGGTTGCATTGCGCTCATTCATCTTGGTGAGAGCCTCCGTTGAAACACGAACCTCCATCGGCCATAAGGACCTGCCTAGACATAGCGAGCAGTAGCAGTACGGCCACCAGCGTCCCGTACCTTGCTGGCAGCCTGGCTACAACTCCAGAGTGCAGCATATATGACCTTCCTGGGCATGGAGGTAGGAAGCTTTTCGAGGCGATGTGAGACCACCAGAGGTAAAGCCAGAAGGGAGGAGGGACACGCCCCTAGCGATGACCAAAACCGAGAGATGTTGGTCATCGCTTCTTGGTCTTGGTCATCGTGGAGGACGTGCCCGTCCACCTTCCTGGCTTCACGCCTGGTGGCCTCATGTCGCCTCCTGAAGGTTTCTAAAACCATGCTCCCAAGTTACGGAATATTTAAGGAGCATAGGACATTACCGCATTTATCTGTATTTTATCTGTATTCGAGCTTTTTATCTTTATTTATCTGTATATATTATTTTTGTATTTGTCTGCATTTATCTGCACTTCGCATGCGAAGATGAATCGCTTCACCTGTATCTAGTTTCTTCGAACGCGCAATATGTCCACATCCGCTGTGAGAGACGCGGGCTTGTTTGTAAACAGTGTATGTTGGTCGATAGGGGGAGGGGAGGGTTATTTTAATGCAGACGGCGGTGGACTTGCTGTACTATAGGGGAGACGGAGAACGCGGTCTGGCGTTGCATCAACAGAATATCACGACTTGGAAATCTTGCGTATCGCCGAAGTGCCAATAGTACAAATATGAAAGAACAGCTGCGAATGTGCAGGCGTGTTGGTGACAATTAGTTTGATACATTCAACGTCTCATACTATCGAGACGTCGTCCTACCGTTGTCTTTTTCCCGTCGACTTGAATGTTTCTCAATTTTTTCCGCACTACAATGATTAGATAAGAATTCACTCGTCATTTTGTATCCGATCCGTAGGTGTCCTTGGATATCGTCATACCGAATCGCCGACGTCGTAATTGCGGTGGAGCGATAATTAAAAAAGACGTTGTGTTGACTGCTGCTCACTGTCTGCCAGATCTGCCAGAGGAGTAAGTCAGGTTGTGCCTAATTTTAGTAATCTATTATATTAACTCACTTTTTTTGTATTTCAGATTAGATACAAACAAGTCAAAACTTGTAGCTGGAAGTGATGATGCTTTTACTACCTATACTATTTTATCAGGAAAGAAAAGTAAGAATAATCATTGCTTTACTAAAGTTTAATGCAATGCTCAGATGATTAAGTTATTTTTATGGATTACCCTACAGCACCCATAATATTACCCATTTAGAACTATGGATCACCCATAATAGAACTAGCCTTATTTAACGACAGATTCATCGTCATCAAAGTGTTTTTTGATTGTTTACAAGCCACTCAAAAAAGTTTGTCTGCCATTATCGAACCAGTTTATGTCACACTGCATCACATCTCGCGACGCAATGGATAATTATTGCTGTGCTATAAAATTACGTAAGACGGTTTAAATCGGAGGCCTAACTATAAAAATTGTAATTTAAAATTTCGCACAAAGAGTTAAATTTGTGATTTATTAACGCACGTATGCAAAGTTATAACTGCGTGCAGTAGGACGGAAAACATAGACACCCATTATATTTTTGTATTAACAAAAAGTCCGCTTCAAACATATTGCTCTATTTGTTTGGAAAGAAAATTTTGCTGCCATGGCACCGAAGTTTAGATTTTTAGGCAAAGCATGATATGTTTATTTCCCTGACATACCTTCATTCATTTTGCTTTGCAACCCGAAACAATATGATAGGTTTTTATGTATATGTTTATTTCCTTAACACTCCTTCATTCATTTTGATATACAAGCCGCAACAATATGATCGCTTTTTAATGTATATGTTTATTTCAGTGACACTCCTTCACTCATTTTTATATACAAGCCACTACAATATGATTGCTTTTTTATGTATATGTTAATTTCCTTGAGACTCCTTTATCACATTTTAATATACAAGCCGCAACACTATGATTGCTTTTTATGTATATGTTTATTTCCTTGACACTCCTTCATTCATTTTGATATACAAGCCGCAACAACCCAGGCAGTACACAGTATTGCGCCAATATTGGCGTCGGGTCGAAGACATTGGGCCAATAGCATTCTGATACTGCCAATATTGGCGCTGTCGCGTAAAGATCGGGCCGGTATAACCGTGATGTGGCCGATGTCGGCGGAACATCACTTCGGTCGGCCAACGCCACGCTGATATACAGAATCCAGCGCCGTTTTCCGGTAATTTGTCGGGTCTGAACCGGCTATATCGGCCGGTATTAGGAATTCTTGACCGTTTCTAAAACGATACTGAATCGCGTTCAATCGTGCCGGCCAATCGCAGCGGCCACCGCTGTTGCCACGGGCCGCGCCGAGGGCGCGCTGGGCAATCAGCGGCTGGAACTGGGTTTTTCCGTACAAACAAACGGAAAAAACTCTTTTGTAGTAATTTTTATTGGAGATTAGTACAAAACGGGGGGCGCGTGATGTTTTCTAAAATATTTAGTTCACAAGGTTTGCGGCTCACTTAATATTGTTTTTATACAACCATGTCTCAGCGGTGCGGCGCGTCGGCTTGGGAGTCGGGTGTGACACCCTTGAAGCTCCTTCCACTGTACCTGTTTCGGAGCCAAAATGGCCGACTAAAGCCAAAATAGAAGTCACGTGCAGTTCCTGGAGTGGCCGGTGCGGGTGAAATAGCGGCGTTGCGATCGCTATTAACTCGGTTCTGAAGTACGGATCGGTGCCACTTTTTCAGAGCAGGCTCTATGGCAGTTTCCCAACTGATCGGTTAATTCTATAGTAACGTTGGCTTAGCCCATGTCCGCTGAGCGCTGACACCGCAGCGACCGCGGCCATGTTAACCGATATTCGCCCATCTCTGCCCAGAACTCGAATGATATCGCCGATTCCGGCCCACTTTTAGAACGACCGTGAACCGATATTTGCCCAATACAGGGCCGTGGTGCAAAATATGTAGCTGGGCCAATATTGTGCGCAATATTCCCCCGACGCTGGCCCATTGTCGGCGTGGTGCCTGGGAATTTGATTGTTTTTTATGTATATGTTTATTTGCTCGACACTACTTCATCCATTTGTATATACAATCCCCAACAATATGATTGCTTTGTTATGTATATGCTTATTTCTTTGACACTCCTTCATTTCATTTTTATATACAAGCCGCAACAATATCATTGTTCTTTTTTTTATCTAGGCTATAATGTCTTTTTCACCGCGTTCTTCAAGAACACCGATTGTTTATTTAATCTTCCGTTTTTCTGCGGGGACGGTAAAAATATTTCTAATCTAAGCACAGTTGCTGCAGAATCGAAATTGACTCGCTGAAAAAAATGAATTTCTCCGACCCATCTCATGTACAAAATATTGTATACAACATTATTCCGGTTGCAGGTAAACGTTTTCAGAAAGGCCTATCAAAAAATGTTCACGAGCAATGGGCTCTTTTGACGATCCAAAGACTAACAAGCGAAACCTACATTTTTTATTCGACTAGGATAAATGAGGTTCTAAACATGTCACTTTTATAATTGTCCCGAACTGAAGACGACCGTCTGGTTCAGTGGACGCATTTGGTAGCATGGCATAGTACTTCTTGTTTTTACTGCAGTGTTCTTGGGCTCACCTAAAGCGTATAGTGAAAATACAAAGTAAAAGTGTCTGAACGGCACCGCCTCGCCTTGTAGCAAATGCGTCGAAGATGTCCTTTCATTTCTAACAAACGCTGTGACATGGCGCAGCGTGCTAGGTGCTTGAGGCAGGGGGAGACGCACTTTGTCATTAAATAAATATATACGATTGAAGTCGATTTAAATCAACTTGTCACAAAAAACAACAACAGCAACAACATACAACTAGGGTGACTCGAATTTCATAAGGCGGTGACTTCCTTGATAGCACCACACGCCCTCAGCACACGAACGCAAGAAAATAAAAAAATAGTATGATTCACTTCACCACGCATATAAGATTAGGGTTCGAGGTGATACTCTTTCAGTCGTTTCAAATTGTAACCGCCAAGAAGCAGGCGCGTACATATTAAGTCACTCTATGTTGAACATGTATTAATGTGTAACCCGTCCATGATTACGTAACAGAGTTCTCTCCACAACAGATCAAAGAATTTATTATACACGAGGACTATTGGGGAGACGTCATGGAAGACAGCAGCAATGACATCGCGCTCATCAAGTTGACACAACCTTTCAATTTTACGGCCGGCCAAGGACGCATTGGGACCGTGTGTCTCGCCATGATGCCTCCCCGGCCCGGGAACGTCGTTACAGTAGCAGGATGGGGACTCACTTCTCCGAGTAAGAATAGAGTTTACGTATTGCGTATACGAGCAAACGCAAGCGCTGTGAGTAAGCGTTAACGTTGCGTTCTCCACACTGCGGATGCGCGTCGTATCTAAGCGCCAACCCAAGACACAGTTTGGGCTCCCGCATGAGTAAAGACTATGAAGCTATTTCTTTGCATACGCAAAGCTTTCGCGTACGCTATTCTAAAACTCACTAAAGGCTAGACGCGTTTGTGGTTCTGAGAGCCTTAACGGGATTCTAAACCGAAATCTGGATTTCACAAACTAAGGTAGCAGGAGTGTTCAACTGGGCGCCACGAACCCCAATACACCACTCATAAAGCGATATCTCGAACGGATGGCCGTAGCTTTGTAAAATAAGGATGCGATTGAGTGAGAATCGCGACGACGGCTTTCCTGCAGCATTGTTGAGGAGGAGGTAAACGGCCTTGTTTCGACCGCGAGTCATAGAGAGAGAGGAAACGAGAATAGCGACGTCACGGGATTTTTGGCCTTGTTCAAGCGCGCTCTTCTTTCACAAACATACGAACATCCGTTGGAGATATTGTTTTTTGAATGATGCTTTCGGAATTTTATAGCCACATGCCTAGCGCTTTCGCGTTGCTTTTTTAAACATATTTTCGTTTTAGCATCCCTTTAAAGAATTTTCTCTTAAATTAACACAATCTCTCTAAATGCCCTTGTCCAAGTTCTCCTCTTCGAATGGTCACCACGAGAGTAATCGCACTTTCTTTGGATGCCTCTGATTAACATTTGCAACCTGCGTATTAATTACGAATGATTGTCATGATAGCGCTAAAACATCGAGCGGAAATAAACACCGTGCTTAAATAATTTATATCTGATAGAAAGAAGTTTATATTCTTGTTGTCGGACGCGAATTTAAAAGCTAGTATGTGTTATAATGTATTGTGTATTTATATACCTCTTGATTATTTTTAATTGATACAAAACGTATTTTTTTTTCTCTCTCACAAAGAGGAATATTCTTAGGTGGACACGGTATTCGTTGTGCTTATCCAGTACGGGAAACAAAAATGGCGGATAAATTTCACGATTGCCCGGTTAAGTAACTAAACGCTTGTAATGGCTTCATGGCTTATGTGCATGGTAACTGTAATTATTACGGCAGCCCGTATTATGGGCTAATCAAATCACCACCTTTTCCGAAGCGACATCAGGCTTTAAAACTATAGATTCGTTTGTTTTTCGCGTTTTTTTTTCCACCCGATTCAAAAACTGGGCGTACGACAGTGACACAAGCCCGTTGCAGGGACAACGCTCTTCTTATTGTGCCTGTACAACAAACGTAATATGACAATTTACAGATACAAAACAAAGGGCTGCGAGTTAATTTGCGCAGTTTTTCCTTACCCATCACAGTCTCAAATAGCTTCAGAAAAAGTGCCCTACTTCAAAATCTATAAAATTTTGAGTTAGGCTAGTTGGTTCTTTATGACTGAATAGAGGCGCCGAAGTACATGGACAAAGCGAGGAAGGTGACAAGACGGACAAGACGGCGCCCCTTCTTATAGTCCTATTCTTCTCTTCGTGCCTATCCTTCTGCGCTTCTATTCTGTTCAAGATCTAGTTTGCGGTTTCTCACAACTAGTTTAATTAGTGCAGAGCGGACGTCGGTTTGCTACACTGATCATAATAGCTCTGGAACACAGCGAAACAGCTAACGTGTAGTAAAAATGTTTCCTTGTAACATCGCTATTATGGATTACGTATAGCCAGACCGGAATATTTGTTTTTCTTCTGCGACGTATACAATGTCGATTCGCGCACCAAGTCCGTCTCACATTTTTCCTTTTCCATACAACCTGAGGGATTATGGTTTTACAGTGATTGTGTAATGGGCTCTTTTTTATAATTCAGAGCTTTGTTAACCTATCTTTATATTAAATTTTAAAATTTAATATTGCATACTAAAACAACCTAAATGATAAATACTGGGCATCTAGTATTGTCATAAGATCCAAAAACAATCACAACAACAACAACAACAATAAAGTCATTCTTTACAGCTTGCAAAATTGTGAGTGCATTGCTTCACGCTTACAGTAATCAGCAAAATAATTCATTGAATACCTGTACTCTCAGCCGTGATTGCCTTTTCTACTGCAATAGGCTGTGTTTTACCAATTTTAATGCTATGTATACTTGCTTACGTGCAGATGGAAGCAGTAGCTGGGTTTTGTTGGCTGTCACCATTCCTGTGATCAAAGACAAAATCTGCAACAATATCCACCGTCATTATTATCGGCCCAAAGTAATGTTCTGTGCCGGGGAAAACGGAAAAACTACTGCAGGGGTACGTCACGGAAAAAGTCTTAGCGCGAAAGCAAAACCAAAAACTGCTGTACCAAAAAAAAAAAAAAACTTCAGGGACGAATAATAAAAAAATATATAATAAAGGTATGGAAATTGCAAGTTCGTCTGCTTCTTGCCCAGAGGTTGCGGTGACATCAGAACGCCGAGCTCTGATTGGCTCTGATCAAAGAATAGAGGGTATAGACTCCAAGTCAGCTTGCTTTGAGGTCTACCCACTATCCTTCCAATCACAGCCAATCAGAACTCGGCGTTCTGGCGTCACCCCAAACCTCAGCAATAGAAGCAGACGAATTTGCGCTGCGTACAGTGTTCCGATATGATGTTATTGTCACTCACACCTTAAAGGGGCGGCACAATGATGTTCAGTTAAAATGTTTTTCTTTCATTTTAGACTAGCTTATTGGCGCTAGTGGGACCCACGTAAACTCGCACGCAACGCCATTGACCAAGAAAAGTTTCTGTCGCGGTGTGATTTCAAGGACAAAAGCGATCGTTTACATTAAGTCACTCCTTCGCTAAACTTTCTGACATAGCTTGGAGGTCGCAGTGTCGGCATATACCCCAGTGAGGATATTTGAATGCGGCTCATATATTGGACCTGACCGTTGCGTGAGTACTTGATTTGGGCTCATGACTATCGATAGCTCGACAAGTATTCGGATAGGGGCTCGTGTTCAATCGCTTCAATGACGAGAACAGCCGAACTCTATAACAATGCCAATCCCAGCGCCTGGCTATGATCAACATTGGCGGCAATTAATCTGCTCCAGTTATCACGTGGCAGCTTGTTCTGGCTGCGACGTAAACAAGTAAACGCTGCTTTTTTTTCTTTAACGTGAAACTTTTATAGGTTATGTGTTCAGGTGATATGGAGTTATAAATATCAGGAATTCATAACATTAGGAGTTATAAATATCAGCAATTCCATAACGTCGTCTAAGGCAACTCGGATTCTATCTTTTTGTTTTTGCATTTTTGTGGGTTGAATCAGCTAAACAGTTTTGAGAACAGTGCAGGTAATATTCTTGATCCTGTTCTTTCTAACATTCCGATCGACGACATTAATAAAGTTTTATCCCCTTCAACACGGATGGATATGTTCCATCCACCTCTCGTGGTTAATATTCGTTTTCCTCGCAAGCTGCGCGTGTCGCAGACGCCCTATTTTTATTGTTACGCTAAAGGCGATTATTCGTGAATGCATAAGCACTACCGCAAGTACCACTCGAGCGAGGTTCTAGCAATGAAAGATACCAATCTGGCAACAGAGGCGTTTACTGCAGTTGTTAACGCCGCCATATATCTTTGTTCCGAAACGCATTTCTCGGATTCCTATTTACCCTAATTGGTTTTTCGAATGATTTGAAGAATATCCTAAGGAATAAAGATAATTTTCGTAGAGGCTTTAGGAAAACTGGCTTGAATCTCTGGTATACAGAATTTAGTATTTATTGTACTCTTGCTAAAAGATTGTATTCGCGCGATAAAGGACTACACATCGATGATGTCGAACTTAGTTTAAATCGCCACTCCAAATCCTTTTGGATGTTTCGAAAGCAACTAACTCGGGATGGTGCACAGGGCATTGCACTGCTAAAATTGTACAGATCGAAATGCTGGTTATATTTTCTCCTTTGAAGAAGTCTCAAATGTTTTTGCTGACTACCTCACCAACTGTTACAGAATCGGTCCGCAGGTTGCACTGCCCTGTAACGCTCATATTAACTTTCAGGACACGTTTTCTGGTTTTAGAGTAGATAACAAAGAAATCTTAGAGGCTATCAGGCACCTCACGCCAAAGTTATTTACTGGAGCAGATATCACTGCAAGCTTTATTTTCAAGGGTTGTGGTGACTTCGTTGCACCGATTTTGAAGCATATTTTTAATCTATCGCTGGGTTCTGGTGTATTCCCATTGTTAGAAAAAGAAGGCGGTTGTCTTTACAATTTTAAAGAGGGGTGATGCTTCAGTTGTCTGTAATTATCGCCCTGTTTTGTTATTGTGCGGGTTTGCAAAGGTGTTTGAAAAGCTGATGCGGAAACGTGATATCTTTTATTTTCGTCAGAAATTAACCGCCGTGCAGCATGCGTTCCTGAAGGGTCGATCGGTAGAGACCAACTTGTGTTCCTTTTTATATTACTCCGTACCTGTTGTTGCGAACAAGGGGCATGTAGATACTATTTACTTCGACATCTCAAAAGCATTCGATAAAGTTTACCGTTGGCTGCTATTGATCAAGCTTTTAATATATGCTGTGCTAGCGCGTGCACGTACTTGCCGCGTCTTTTTGCTTGTCTATGTTTCTTCTGATTCACCAATGTATGCGAATTCCGGAAACCCATTTCTTTCCGTTGAGCGAGTTGGGCCTGGAAACCCTTCTACTTGAGGGTTTCCAGGCCAAAGGACCCTTTCCTCAAATCCTGACAGTGCCCTGGGTCGTAATTGTTGTGTGTGTTTGCGTGGGTGTATAGTGTGTTCCTCCGCTTTCGAGGAAACGTGTCCAAGACGGGGTTGGAATGTCGGTGACCCCTGGTGAGGACCCATCGGCGAGGTGGACCGGACGGCACGGGTGACACCCGACACATCCGAGTGAAGAAGGGACCAGAGGGAGGACAAGAGGGGTCGAGTAAGAGAAATTGGTGTGTGCGGGTGTGCCAGCAGCAGGGGCCCCCGAGAGCGTCAACGCATTCATTTCTACAAATCGTGTACTTACCCCAAAGTCATTAAATCACTTTTGATTAAGCATTATCATGAGACGAGAAGTAGCTCCCTCAACTCTAGGTGAAAGCTAATATAATCAGAAGTGGGATAACAACCTAAGTCCTGCACCGTAAAAGAGTCGGTGTACTTCGATCGCAAGATCTGGCAACGATGAACATGGAGCGGAAGAAGGAGAAGCTACGCCGAGGCGACCGACAGTGCGACGGATCTACGAACGTGTGTGTGTGACTGCGTGAATGATCGTCCCCACTGTCCGGAAGCCGAGGCGAAGGTACTGTTCGACTTTTCGTCGTTTGGCCGAACTGACTAGTGCAAGTTGAGAGCAATAAGATACCGAGCGTGTTTGGTTAAGGTTCGTTCCAGAGCGAAATCAAGTAATTTCTTCCCATGTGCGGCACCTTCCAGTGCACCGAGAGTTTCCTTTGCTTTTATTTTCGAGCGCAGTGCGGCACCTACAGGTGCACTAAGCGTCTTCCTGTTCTTTGTGTGTATTTCTTTTGTTTCAGAGTGCACATTTTCCAGTTTGAGGGTGTTGCACTGCATTGGTTTTTATGCCGTGATTTGTGAGCATATATATTCTGTGTGTGGGGTTGACCACGTGCGACGTTTTTCTCGTGTGAGACCTTGAGTATCTTGTGCGTATAGGCCTTAGTGTCTGTTTACCCTAGGTCATTGAGCGTATACCGGGGTGTGCGAGACGTGCGAACTGCGCGATACAGTATATTTGTTGAGAAATTAAAGTCGCGCTGCCATCCCCGAGAAAGATGGCCAACGCTAACGGAGGAAGCGCGGACGTCGGTGATTTGGGGGAGCCGCTCTCCGTAAGATAGTTGCTAAAGGCTTTAATAGACAAGGATCGCCTCATTACCGATTTGCTCCAGCGGCGGACGGGAGAACCAGCGGTAGGTTCCAACGCTATTCCGACCTTCCAGGTAATGCCCGACTTCAGCAAGAGTATTTCAAATTTCGAAGGTGAGCGAGACCCTGCGAAGACTAGAGACTGGATAAAGAACCTAAAAAGTACAGCCGCCCTCCACAGGTGGCCTGAGGACTGCAATTAGAGACTGCCAAAAGCAATGTGGTCGGCGCGGCGAGAGATTGGCTACGGACTCGTCGCTCAGGAATCAAATCCTGGACTGACTTCGAGGAACGATTCAGACGCATGTTCCTCAGTCAAACACGAGCTGCGGAACGTTGGCGCCGTATGCAAGAAACAGCGCAGCAACGTCATCTGACCACGGTCATGTACTTCCACGCAAAGTCGCAACTCTGCGCAGAGGCCAACCTAGATTTTTGCGACATGAGAGAGCAAATCGTAATCGTGCCTGCGTTCGCGTCAACTCTGCACAATGTTGATGGGGCGATCACATGACGACCTAGATGACCTGCTCCATGACATAATAGAGTTCGAACGGGTGGAGACCGAGCGCCAAAGGAACTACGGTGGCCGAACGGAGCCCCAAGCTTCAAGCCCGACGCGGAGCGGAAAATGCATGAAGCTTGGCCAGCAGAACGCGCACCACAGAACACTAGAAAGGACAATCGGCCACCGCTGAGAAATGAGCTAGAAGAACCGAAGTGGTATAACTGCTCCAAATTTGGGCACCTCGCTCGAGACTGTCGCCTTCCACAACGCCAAATGAAATGTCTGCGGTGTGGAAAGGAGGGACACACCCAGCGCTGCTGCCGCGAAACCGAGACGAAAGCCGAAGCGATGACGGTCGCCCTGCGTGACGGTAGTGAGGCGACACACCTAAAGTATGAGCTGTGCGGTGGGGATAACTCCACTTACCGCGATAATCGACACGGGAAGCTCCAGCTGTCTACTTTAGGCGTCAGCAGTTGCCAATTGTGGATTGGAGCTTTGAAGGACTCAACAGCCCTATACGGTGTGGAAACCAGAGCGTCCCCGTGGCAACGGCGATGGGCCGCTGTGTCTTCGACCTCGTCATCCATGGCGTCACTGGCAGCAACATTGCTGTTCTGTTGATGCCAGATGACGCCCAAGCGGTGGAGCTCATCGTCGGGAGGATGTTTACGGAGTTGCCTCATCTGGCGTATGCACGAGTGGATGGAGGTCTCGTATTTGCGTACAGGTTCGAAGAACTCTTCAGGAACCTGAAGCTGGAAACTACAAAAGGGTGTCTTCAGCTACGTGTGAAGGAGGCTGCGTTAGTAAGCCGAGATGAGGGAAGCGGAGGCTGACTACACTGGCCCGGCCGTTTTCAGAGGAAGCGGTTGAGACATGCTCGTCGATCTTACGTATAGAGAAGTCACGGTTCCAGTAGCTAGCATCAATGGCACCGAGATCATGCTGAAAAAAGGGGAGATGATGGGAAGAGCTGAGCCAGCAGGGAGCAAGATTTTCGCAGTGCTGGATCTCGCTCACGGGTACCTACAGGACCCACTCACCGAGGAAGTGAAGGAGAAGACAGCTTTCGTCATCCCTGACGAGACTAGAAAGTTCGAAGCGGATGATCTTCGGACTGGCGAATGCGCCGTGCGAATTTCAGAGACTGGTCAACCGGGCCCTTGGTGCCCTACGTGGAAGCATCGCCATGTGCTATCTGGACGATGTCCCGATACCAGCACGCGACTGGGAAGAGCTTATGGGGCGACTGCGAATGGTGTTCACCGTCATAAGTGATGCTCGATTGACATTGCGGCCAGGCCAACGTGTCTTTGGAGGACAAGAGATCGAGTTTCTCGGGTTCGAGAGAAGAATGGGAGAAGTAAGACCAAGAAAGACAAAGGTGAAGGCGATAGCAGACTTCCCGCCGAAACAGAACGTCCATGAAGTAAGAAGATTTCTTGGATTGACTGGATTTTTCGGCGATTTGTGAAGGCCTACGAGCCCGTAGGTGAACCGTTGAGCCGTTTGACCAAGAAAGACGCAGAATACTTGTGGGAGGACGAACAACCGAGGAGCTTCTCGCTGCTAAAAGAAAAGCTCGTGGCAGAGGCCGTGTTAAAGCTCTACGACCCCAAGGCGGAGACGGAGCTCCATACGGATGCGAGTGCTGCTGGACTGGCCGGCATGTTGCTGCAGCGTGGAGATGACGGAGAGTGGCACCTGTGTACTGCGTCAGCACGAAGACAACGAAAGCAGAAAAAGCTATCATTCGAGTGAGCTGGAGCTGATTGCTATGGTATGGGCGGTGAAGCGCCTGAGGACATTCCTGATTGGGATCCATTTTACCTTGGCCACAGACTGCCAAGCTTTGGTGTTACCTCAGTGTACACTGCACCCACAAACCACAACTTGTGAGGGGGTACGATCTTGCGCAGGAGCACAATTTCACAGCGAGACATCGTCCCGGTGCGTTGATGTCTCATGTGGATTCGCTGTGTCGTGGGCCGGTGGAGCCTCCAACGGACACAATAGAGGACGTGATTGGCGAGAGGCTAGACGTTTTCCTAGCGATAAGTGTAGAAGACCTGGTGTTGGCCATGCAGGCAGCGGACATGGACCTGAAAGAGCTGGTCACCATACTTCAGGAACCAAGTACGGACCTGTCGCGCGAGGAGAGGAACAGGGTAAAGGATTTTGCTCTGATAAAGGGTCGACTGGAAAGAAAATCTGGAGAGGCAGAAAGCGCAGCATCAACGCTGAGACGTTAAACGCGAAGCCGCAATAAGCCGAAGATTTGAACAACATTCGAGTTTTTACTTTCAGTTAGTGCGTTATTTATTGTGTGCTACCTTTTGTGTATTTTGCCAAATATTTCTACCCGTGTTACAGACTCTTAACTGGGGCGTTAAATCTTGCCAGGATGCCCGAGTGTTAGCGCGCGCACATATTTACGCGTCTTTTTGCTTGTCTATGTATCTTCTGATTCACCAATGTATGCGTATTGCGGAAACCATCTCTTTCCGTTGAGCGAGTGTTAGCCCTGCTGCTTGAGGGTTTCCAGGCCAACGGGACCCCTTCCCCGAAGCCTGACAGTCACCTGGGTTGTAATACTTGTGTGCGTTTCCGTGTGTGTGTGTTCCCCCGTTTTCGCCGAAACGTGTCCAAGACGGGGTTGGAATGTCGGCGCCCCGTGGCGAGGACCCATCGACGAGGCGCACCGGACGGCGCGAGCGACACCCAACACCTCTAAGTGAAGAGGGTTCCGGAGGGAGGACGGCAGAAAAGGGGAGTCGAGCAAGAGAAGTTTATGTGTGCGGGTGTGCCAGCACCAGGCGGCCCCCGAGAGTGTCAATGTATTCATTTCTTGAAATCGTGTACTCACCCTAAAGTCATTAAATCAGTTTTGATTAAACATTACCATGAGACGAGAAGTAACTCCCTCAACCCTAGGTGAAAGCTAACAGTTGTTTTTCGGTAGGATGTATCCGGTGTAAAAGTTATTTCTTATATCAGGCACGTAGCCGGGGGAGGCCCATGGGGCCCGCCCCCCTTCCAACCCTGACATCTTCAATTTTGCTGGGCCTTCCTCTCCCCCTCCCCCTCATAAAGCATTTTATCATGAGCGCCCCCTCCCCTTTCCCCCGAATCAAATCCCTGGCTACGTGCCTGTCTCATATTGCACAAATATTGTTAGCATTTCTGGCACCCACTTTAAAATGTTTCAAGTTTAGGTGTCTCCCAGGGGTCTATACTTGGGCCACTTCTGTTCTTGATATTTGTGAGCGATATAACATCATATGTTAAAAAGGCTGAAATAATAATGTTCGACAGATGACATTAAGATTTTTATGAGTGTCAATTCTCTTGTTGATTGCAACGTGTACTCAAAGTCGACGTGACTAACATACTGCGCTGGTTTTGAGCGAATAACTTGCTTCTAAATCCTCTCAAGACTAGGGCTCTTTCTTTGTGCCGACCCACGATGTTATACCTTTCACCTACTTTTAGTGGGAACGCAAATCGAAGGGGTGACTTTTTATGGATCTCGGTGTGTATGCTAGCTGATAGCGTGCTTTCATTCAATGTTCATGTGTCTGTTACTGTCGGAAACGCAACGAAAATGCTGGGCATGGTTTCCGATATGACTAAGCAGTTCAGAAACCCTGCATGTTTGAATTCTTTATTTTGTCCGTTATTACGATCTAGGCTCGAATTTGGTTCAGTTATTTGGAATTCATTAACCTCGCCCGCAGTCGTTGAGCATTGAATCCGTTCAAAAAAGGCTGATACGCATTGTATATGATAGACACTTCCAACGTCTCTTTTACTATAACTATGAATTTCTTCTTAATAGAGTTTCTCTCGTACCTTCGTAAAGCAGGAGGCTGGAACGTGATCTAGTTTTCTTGTACAACGTTACGAATGTCGACACTTACTTGCTTTTGGGCTGTGTTAATTTTCATGTTCCTTGCCGTGTTACTAGACGTTTGACTATATTTTACGTTCATTATATTTGTAGTATGTTGCCAATGTCTCGTTTGCAGACTTTGCAAGCGCGTTCTCTAGCCTGGATATATACAGTGGCATTTCAGATTTCCTTAAAATGTTAAGATACCACACAGCAACCGTTTAGCGTGCGTACTTGTCCTGCATCTCTTCCAATGGTTAATTTCATGTTATCTCGACCTTTGATCGGCTACGTTTGTTCACTTGGTTTTTAGTTTTTCATTGCGTGTTCCGAAGTGAAGACCTCTGTGGTTGTTTTTGGACACATTAAATAATGATTTATTAATATTATTGATTATATTAGAAGATGCACATCGTACAAGAACCTCTCGCGGATAATTCTATCTCTCTTCTTTTTGGTGTGTCGGGCGAGGCGAACCAGTGTTGTAGACGTTGTCGTAAAAAAGTAACGAAATACGTTACTCGTTGCTCTCAAATAAAAGGAATGCGTTAAGTTACCGTTACCGATAAAAAGTAACGCAAGTTACTTTAGCGTTACTTCTTAAAGTATGAATTAACACGTTTTACTTTTCTGATGTTACAGGTATGCATAAGCGCTTAATTTCAAGAAATATTATGTTCATGCAGTAACTGAACATAATTACTTTATGTTTTTTTATGGTTTCACAAAAAGCAAGGCAAAGAAAAACGTTAAAAAAAACCTCAGAAATCCACATAACTTGGCGCCTAAAAACACGAAAAAAGGAAATGTAATTTTTTTTTAAATCTCCGGAAGAAAAAAGTAACGAGTAACGTAACTACGTACGTTACCGAAAAAGTAACGTGTTACCGCCAACACTGAGGCTAACTAGTATATCAGGTATTTTTCTTTCTAAAAAAAAAGGAAAAGAAACGCCTACAATACCGATTGATGTATGCAACAACAAAAGCAAGAGAAAATATGGATTCGAAAAAAAAATTGGCTTCTGGGCCTCGAGAGATTCTTGAAACGGTCGTTTGTCTTCGGCTTTCTTTTTAGGTTAAACTGCCGGTCACGTCACGCTAATTGTGCAATTTGTCTCGTTATCTCAATCTTAGGGCGACTCTGGTGGTCCCGCTGTTGTCAAAAGTGGTCGGAAGTCATTTCAAGTTGGAATCGTTTCCTTCGGTTCTACGGTTCATCGCTATCATTCTTCGGTATACATCAAACTTAGCCCTTACATCAAGTGGATTGCTGATGCACTGAAGAAGCTCGAGTAAATGCTACCCTTAAGCAAGCATTGGTGTATGTGTCTGTCTTTAGGTTCAACGGACATTGCAAGAAGCCTGGGTAGCACTTGCAGCGTGTGTCGCCCGTATGTCGATAGAAACAAGAGAGAACATATTGGCTCTCGTGATTCTTTTAGTACCTTTGATTATAAGTAGGGGTGTGCGAATATTGAAATTTTCGAATACGAATCGAATACGAATAAGACAAAAAACGGGCTTCGAATATCGAATCGAATATCGAATATGTGTCTAGTAATAAAAAATTGCAAAACAAGACGTAACAGTAGGTTTTATTGCCTTTTTAAAATAAATCAATGCAACTGCATTTTACTTTGTTGCAGTTGGCTAAAGATACTTCTAGTAATGCACTCATTACAAATTATCGTGTAGGAAAATTAAGTGCTCGACGTGTTCAGAAAGTAAGCGCTCCCTACGCGCCGTCACAACATTTCTGCCAGTAGAAAGACCCTTTCACTCGGGAAACCTGCAAAATTTCACTAAAGTTCGAAGAAGTTCGACATATGGACAGTGTTGCCCGGCTGCTACACGAATATTTCGAATTTTGGGAAACAAATAAATTTTAAAGTACTTTATGTTATATTTTATAAAATGGTAACCAATGTTTACACGATATAAAAGAGAAACTATGCGCTTTTAACGCTTTCGTTAGTTAATAATGGGAACCAATGATGCCAATAAACCCAACAAATATTGCACTTTTCCTACGCCAAGTAAAGTCAACTAGTTTTTTTTTTTTCGCGCATGCGCACAAAAGTTGGATTTCAGTCGAACCTTTGTCAAACATCACGTTGAAGGTTCGAAAAAGTCGAACTTGGTCGAACTCGAACCTGGGCGAGCGGCAGGAGTTGTTGTCATTGGCGATGAAATGTTCTGCTCGCACATAGCCTTTTTTAAACATTTATATTAGATTACACTCTCGAGATTTATTTTATATTTCTATTTCACTCTCGAGGTTTATTTTATTGTATCAATTTATAGAACGCGCAATTACATCACATATCGTTATAAAAGTGTCACACAGCAAAGGGCTTGGTGAAAAATAAACCGAAACTGATCCTGTTTGCTGCCATCGGACAGATAGAAACGGAGCCGACCGATAACGCACGCAGTGCGTTATCGGTCTGCTCTGTGAATCGCCTTTCTCAGTGAATAGACATATTCATAGGGGAATGCGTGGCAGGCAGGTTATTCGTTACTTGCTCGAATATTCGCAGTTTGTGCGAATATTCGCCGTTTTCCCGAATATTCGGCTTTGACCGAATATTCGGGAACTTCCGAATATGCAATTTTCGAATCGAATACGTTTCGAATAAAGAAAATATTCGATTCGTATTCGAAATTTCGAATATTCGCACACCCCTAATTATAAGATCAGACAGAAAGCGCCCTCCAGTTTATTTGTGAATAATGTAAATAAACGCAGAATGCCGAAAATTAGTGACCTGGGATCGATGTACGCTCAGAACACAGTAGTGAACAGCAATGGCAATAAAAACAAGACAGGACATATTGGCTCGCGTGATTCTTTTAGCTCCTTTGATTATAAGATCAGACAGAAAGCGCCGTCCAGTTGCTTTGTGAATAATGTAAATAAACGCAGAATGCCGAAAATTAGTGACCCAGGATGTACGCTCAGAACACAGAAGTGAACAGCAATGGCGACGGGTGGACGTTCCGTAGCTGAAGAGCTAAGAATGTGTCCTGAATCCTGACCGCTTGGCTTCCACCATTCTGGCCACTGGTGCACAGCAGTTGGATTTAAATAAAAAGAATCGCAGTTTTTCGTTGTTGTTTTTGTTGTTGTTTTGCGACAAAATAAGCACCAACAGATGCAGTTTCATCACGTGGTAATCACAATGTATTTAACTGATGCTACTGAGGTGCGCAATGAATATTAACTTTACCACTAGCAACGCCCTACGATATCCTTAAGGCAGAACGCCTTCAAGGCAGCAAGCCTATCCGAACAACAACAGCTACATCAACTTCTATAAAAAAAAAATAAAGCCGAAATCGGGGAGACGAGACATTATTTTTGCGGATGCACCGGATCAAGCCCTTGTTGGACAACGCCACTTTTTGTCGTCTCACTCCTAAGCAGATCTGTACGGGACTCATTAGAAGTAATCAAATTACTTATAATCGATTGCTTTTTAGAGTAATTAATGTTGTAATCATTTGATTACCGGGTGCGCGAGAGGGATGACTTGATTGCTGAGCTTGTTCGGATAAAGGTTTTTTTTTCTGCGTCTAGTCGGCCTTGTTCTTTTTTGCGAGTAATCCGTATGGACCGATCCACACACACGTCAGTGCGACGTGCGTCTCGGCAGTCGGACGATAGGTCCATTCACACACTCGCGTTTGCTTACGGTTCTTGTGACCTCTTACGACCAGAGAAATCACTGGCACGCTGGCGCCGTCGGCGAGGTCACCAAGTTCACTGTATTTTACTATAGCAGAGGTTTAGCAGTATGTGCGAGATAACATGTACATAGGGGTGTGCGAATAATGATTTTTGCAACCAAATCGAATACGAATCGAATAATTGTGGCACCGAATCGAATATGAATACGAATCGAAGTAGTTTTCGAATAATTTTGGAAAAGTAGGTAAACTGCTACTAGGGAAGAGTACAGATTATAACACTAGTTTATTGCTTTTAAAATGTTCCTAAAATCATTGTAACAACACGACTAGACGATAATGACTAGAGTTCAACAATATAATCAAGGTCCACGCGGATGCTGAACTTAAAATCACAGTTCGCGCGGAACTAAAAAAACAAGAAAAGAAAAGGAATCATACACCTTATCAGATTTCTTTTCACTAGCAATATGTGAGCGAGGTGAGACAGTATACTAGACATATTACAAGGGTTGTCCGTAAAATAAGGTTCCCAACAACGTTTTCAAATGAAAAACATGTTTATTGGCATTGCATATTACATTTTTTGAAAGCCTATAGACTTTCCCCTATTTTTCGACAGAATCGCCGTTGAGATCGAGCCATTTTTTGCATGAGTTGTACCACCTTCTTTATGCCTGAATTGTAGAACTCTCCCGCCGCACCGTGAAGATAGTTTACAACCTCTCCTTTCAGCTCCTCCCCGGTTGTCAAATGCGTCCCACTTAGGTGTTTCTTCAATTCAGCGAAGATATGTTAATCACATGGGGCTATGTTCTGATTTCGCTGATCAAAAAATGAGAAGGCTTGTTACGTCAGCTTGAGGTACTTACAAATCCCATGCAAAAAAAAAGAAGCTTTTTACGAGAAAAGAGTCATAGTACAGGCTAGCTGGTGGAAGTCAACCATTTCGTCGTTTACCTTTTTACCTGTTTGCAGCAAGAGACTCTCGTCGGCTTGTCGCAGTGTTCGAGCATGTTGAGAAGAGTCTCTCACTCTGCCACTTGGGTTGCGTGAATTGTCAAGGTATTGTCACGCCGCACATGCGAGGGCCTTATACTTTTCTTTGCCTACAGTTTGCCACCAGTGGAATGGGCTGTCGGTACGTGGCAAAACTGGAAACTGAAGGTAGTCGCAGACCTCTTGCATTAGACAACTTGTTGCATCATTCTTCTTTGACAATGCCCAGCTGTTCAATACCTTCCACACTAAAGGCTGTTCACAAGTTTGAGATTGCTGTTCGGCACAACTTTCTTCGGACGTGAGCTGTGTTGAGTCTGCTACATCCTGAAGCATTGTACTTAATAGGTACTCTACATTCTCTTTTTCTTCCTTGTTGTAGCAGATGCATTTAAATCGAGGATTAAGGAAAGTGGCAAGGGCATGAGGTACCTGTGTGCTTACGTCCAGGTACCTTGTTTTCACTGATCTAAGCAGATTATGGGAAAACGCCTTGTCTTGTGTTCCATTTGTGACCTCAGAAACCAACATCTCCATACAGTGAACAAGTGGAACAACCATGGAAAGTGTTGGGAAAGACACGGCACAGGCAGCTGTTGTGGTTTCTTCAATTGGTTGCAGCAGTGACACCAAGGCCGCTACAAGACGCGATTTGTCCGTGGTCAATTGCTCAACGGTATCGTTTTCTGCCAGGTTTTACGCAACAGCGGCCTTGAACTTGAGCAGGCGTGCCAGCATATCGTACTCACTATTCCATCTTGTGGGTACGTCTTGTACCTGCTCAAGAGGAACTTCTATGCCCATCCTTCTTTGTATATCTTGCCGTCTTGCCCTTGCATTGGTGCTCCGCTTGTAGTGCCCCGTTATGGCTCGCGGTTTGGGGCACACATTTGCGAACCCCTTAGTTTCTTTTTGGCATCTGGAACGCAAAGCTGCAAGGTATGTGCAAAATATGCAATGTGCACCTGCGGCGTTTGGGCCATTGCAGAAACGAAGTTCTGAGCGTTATCAGTGACCACAAAGCAAGAAAGTGTCAGAGGTATGCCCCACTCTTCAAAGACGTCCTCAATCAGAGAACGCAGATTCTCCGCAGTGTGGAAACGCATGCAGCAACACGCAAGCACAAAACTGTAAGGCACGAAGTCCTCTCTCGGCATATGGCACGTCACTGACACGTAGCTGTCGCCAGCTCGTGACGTCCAGCGTCAGTAGTGATAGTGATCGCCCACGTCCTTCCTTAGGACGCTGTGCAGCAAATTGTGGGGAGCATACCTAGCAGCATCGTACATTTCCAGCACGACAGTCCTCGAGAACGTCGTTCGAGAAGGAACGTTGTACTCAGACACTGCACATTTCATCAGCTCTAGAAAAGCTGGTTCCCCTACGACTGCGTAGCTGTGCAAGCCAGTTGCGATGAAGCAGCCGATTTTCTTTGTTAGTGCTCTGGCGCGAACGCTCTGATTACTGAGTCGGGGCTTGAAACCTGGCATCATACTTGCGTCCTTGGACTTTGAAGCATTACGTTGCTCTGCCGCAGCAGCTGCGCTTTCACACTCCTTGCGGGCAACTGGATGATGCTTCAGGTGATTCAACAAAGGCGTCGTCGTGTTTATTGCCGTTTTCAAGATTGCCTCACACACAAGGCACTTCGACGAAGCAGCGCAGGAGCGATCGAAGTACTTGCACACTCCCCTGCACCTTCTCTTCGAAGAACTTTCCGCTTCAACCACTTTTACTTCGCTCATACTGAGCGGCGGCACCGTTGCCAACAGTTATAAAACTTGTCCATGAAGCGCTTTCCGAAAGCGTGCACGATCAGCCTCGTGCGAATGCAGTCCCTAATGAAGGCAACAGCAACGTATTGGAGGCAGCAGGAACGTACGGAAGAGAAACCAAGAAGAAAATAACCGATAAATTTGGCTAGATCCAGTACTAGCTGGGATCCCCCGATACAAAGGGGTTAGCCGGGTTAGCCGCATATCTTAACCGAAATCCAGACACTGCTGCTGCCGATGATGATGATCATTGCTTAGGAGAAGAGGGTACGCATTTCCATCTTGCGGCACGTATGGCAGGCACGCCGGCGCGTTGTGGGACGCCTAAAATCGAATCTCGCTGCGCGACACCGTAACGACTATTCGGAAATTATTCGAAAAATATTCGACTATTCGATTCGATCAACGAATCGAATAGGGTTATATTCGATTCGTTATTCGAAAATTGCGAATATTCGCACACCCCTACATGTACACACAAGTTAATGAGATATAAGGTCATTTATAACATTGCCAAAGGTGTCTCGAGAAAAGAAAAAAAAATGTAATGATACGCAAAAAGAAAAGGAAGTATACGAAAAACCCAAGTGCTCCGGCCATGGCTACCCTACAGATTGCACTAGTGTGTTTTATTGTCGTAAGAGACCCCAAGAGGTTTTAAAAAACTCGACCGTAAGCAGTCTCAGGTGTCTGCTTTATCTGTCCTCTAATGATGACGTCATGCTCGAGCCTTCTCTTCCAGGTGGAATTGAGTGTGCACTCTTCTTCGCCGCGCGGTCCGAGGCTCAGCGAGGAACCCACTTGCAAACGTGTATAGGTTGCTAGAAATGTTGAATTAGAGGTGTACGCTAAGCAATGTAATAATCGGGGCTAGAACATCATCAGAGTATAATTGTCTTGTCCCCCCCCCCCCTTTTCAAAACTTTGTCCAAGCTAAGCAATGCAAAACATATGGACGCTCGCAAGTCCAGGGAAGCTCGCGTTGAAGGCGGGACAGCTGCAACTCTTTCGTGCCGTTCAAACCTTGTCAATATCTATAAAAAGAGGAGCGGATACCTCGCGCGCACTGAAGCTGACGGTGCGGTGGAAGCTACGTGCTTCTTGGTCGAATCATTCGTCTATCTTTAGTCACCTGGCTCCCGCCCATACCCATGCATATTGAGCAAGGTCAGGTGACGAGAGGGTGGCGGTTTATTTGTTCCTGCGATGGCATAGTGCCACTGTCAGCTTGGCGAGCGCATAGAGTCAAAGTCACCGCACTGTGACTCTATATGCCAGCTTACACCTTTCGAACGCTGATCTTCCGGTCGAAATATACCGAGTCACCGGGCCGCGGACACGTGCGTGGCGTCCAATATTTTTCAGAAAAGAACTACTGGGCACGATGAGAACGCGTAGCCCGATGGACAAGGATGGCAGCCCGCCAAAGGCGATTATTGGAATGGTCCATCGTCCACCACCATTGAATATCTGGACGTCCAACGAAGGATGTGCTGTGTTTCTTTTCTCTACCGTTCTTTTACGCAATTAAAATTTACTCACGCCAGAGCACAGAATGAGCTCTTGTGAAGCTATGGTGCCCATGGAACGCGTCCTTGACTAGTGTGTTTGCCGCGTTCAAAAGAGTGGTCCCTTGATTTCTGCCCGGTGACGTCATGGAAGCGTGATGCTGTTCGCCGGTCGCGATCCTGGTGGTGTCCCAGCAGCGGTGGTGGAAGAAGCAGACGCCCATTCTGCTGCAGGTCGCTCTCCAGCTTTGACAGGTCCACGGAAGCTTCGGCAGTCAGGAGTTGGGACGCCGCGACGACGGCGACACTCACGTTCGCTCGTGCTTTTCGCCAGCATTTACGCGACCAACCACCACGATCGAGACATCCGACAGCATGGCACTCCGGCTTCGGTGCTTTCATTTGCTGCCACGTCGGGACAATTTTTGATGTATGGGTGGGATTGGACGCAAAGCACACCGGTCGGAGACGCGCTCCAGGCACCATATATAGCCATAGCCTCCTCTATACTCACAAAGCCGGGAGTTCGACGACGGAGCCATAGAGTTTCCGGTCGGAGATTTAGAGCGCGAGGATCTGGTAGCACAGAGCTATCAAAGGGCCATTTCTGGGGAACCTGGACGTCAGCGCACAGCCTTTGCAGCGGCGAGGACCCGAAACACACTTCGCCATCAGGGAAAAAAAAAGTATAGTGTGTTTCGGTGTCTAGCCGCAGCGGGGAGCCAGCCACGTGGCTCTCCTCCCATCCGTTGTCTGCTGCTCCACCTTTTCCATTTCGACGGCCGCTTCTCGTGGCGATCTGCCATGGTTTGTCAGTATGGAGGAAGCTATGACATAGCACAGCTGCACGGTCCGCCTCGCTGGGATGCGTCGGTGGCCACTTTGTCAAGACCTCGAATCATTTTCCTAGATTTCACTTCGGGAGACGACAACAATTCGAACCGACATAACAATGAAGTGCGGTCTGCATTCTGCACTCAGTTTCTTCGGAATGGCATCATGACGAGAAACGAAAACAGCGGAACACCGGCAACTACTGCCAATGGGTTCTACGGGCGTTTGAGTCCGCAGAACTCGTCAACAAATGCCCTTGAGATGTCATTGGATATCATCGGTCAGTGGGCTGGTATTTTCGTTTGTTCTTTAATTCATTCGAGCCAGACGGCCGGCCGTGTAGTCGGAGCACGTCAGTCATAAACTGATTTACAGTTGTAACACGCTCCGCGACATGAAATTATTCAGCGAAGAAAAGCGGACAGACGCGTACTATTTAAAGCGTTCACTGGAACAGCAGTTCCATTCAGCAGTGCACTTTAGCACGGGTGATGGCGTCCCATTTCTCATTCTTGTCTCGTTTGGTCTTTCCTCATGCGGTACGCCCAGCAGAGCGGGAAGCAGAATGGCATGGCCGTAGCTGTGGTATACAACTTTTTAATATTTGCGACAAAGACGCCAGCTCAAAGGCTCTGGCTGTTTGAAGCGAGCCTGGTGGCCCTGCCCAATTGCTCTCGCTAGTTTACGCGAGCTTTTTTCCTAATAAATCAAATAAATATTCGTGAAAGCAAAATATATTTTGATAAAAATAATAGTTGCTTACCTTTACATGCTTTTGGTTCGTTGATCGATCTTGATATCCGCGATGAACTTCACCGACGTCAACATCGTCTGCTACAAAAGCTATTTAAGTCAAGACGGAGCCTACGGTACACGACGATGGGACCAGACTTGTGGGTAATCCGTTATAAGTAACGAAATTACTTGTAATCCCTTACATTTATCAGTAATTTAGAAACATAATAATTACATATTTACTAGAGTAATTGTAAAGTAGTCCTTTTACATATTTATGTAACGGATTCGTTGTGATCCCTTACATTTTTTTCACGACCCCCCCCCCCCAAAAAAAAAAATGAAAGTCGTTTACAATTTTCTGCAATGCCGAATTAGAGCGCAGCTTTTGAAGAGGAGGAGGGGAGAGTACGGAAGAGGAGGGTATGTCCCTCCTCACCCTCCGTACCCTGCCGTCCTTCTCGCCTCCCATTTAGTGGAAAACTTTCGATAAATCTCCCGCTAAATTTAGCGGGGAAATTTATCCTGCTAAATTTAGCAGGATCATTTCCCCATAATGCATCGCGCAGTTACGCCCGCTTGCATTATTCCCATAATGCAAAGCGCGCGGTTACGCCGACTCGCCAACGCGCGACGGCGACGCCGCTCAGGCCGGAAACGAGCGCCAAGAGCTGCGCTCTAAAAATAAAAAGGCTGGTTTTATTTTGGTAAAGTCGAGCGCTGTCACACCATCGCGTGCATTCGGAGGCTTGGCACTCTTCCGTTTCCCCAAAGCCTTTCTTTTTCAGCACCAAGCCCCTGGATCTATTTGAATAAATTTGTTTAGACCCTAAAAGCAATGTAAAAAATCCAAAAAATCCACAAATTTCTTCGCGGAATTTTTATTGCGGAATTCAGGCGCACGACCTATTTTACGGGCGAAACTTGCGCAATTCATGCAGTTACAGAAACCTGAGTCAAAATATAAAGAAGCTACGTGACCTTTCGAATCACACGCGCTGCGGGCTAGCGAAAGTGTGTTGCGATTGACGAGTATTCGCCACCGTTACGAGGAGTGCCTGTCATTGCTGCCAGAGGCAGTCCTTTCGTCATCGCAAGTGCTGCATTGTGCAGAGGAGTCCTTTTCATGCAACTATGTGCAGCCCTTCACCGCCCGGCACACTTCCCCATCCAGCCACCGTAGTCCCGCCATCAATTTTCGGTCGAGCAACGTTTTAACGAATGCAGGGGTCCCACTGTAGTGAACGGTGTTGAACGATAACCGAGATAAAAATATACTAGTCCAAATGCTGCTGACGCTACGAGCCGATGAGGCCAATCAGGCAGAGTCAAAGGTGCACCATCATGGTGTTCGTCATGTTTCTGTGTGCGTCTTATCAACGCTGAACCAATCATAAAGAGGAAAGGCCTAGTGACAGGCGCTCTGACACATGCTTCCTTAACCCCAGTACCTCGTGTCGACGGCTGCTAAAACAAAGTATATATAAAAAAAGTAAAAGCGAAATGTCGCCATGTTAGGTGTGCCTTTCCGGGAAAGCTATCGAAGGATGGTTTCATTTTTGCTCGTTGTCGTGTTCGAACCTCTCGGCTGTTCTTGAAGATTAAAGTAAAGGCCCAAGAAAGAACGAAAACGACTGGCTATTAAGCCTTAGCGGCGTGGGTCTCGAAGATCCTATCGAAGAACCGTCCCCTTGTCTACTGATATCAAGCAGCAGTCCTGTCTTGCATTTTTTCATAAAAATGCGAGCATTATCGGGACCGTTCACTAAGACGTCATTTGATGAAACAACCCTTGGAAGCTTTCCAATGAAAATGCCTTCGGTAAGTTAATAAATCAATCTCTGAGCCAACCCTGCCCGGACATATTCACAGGCACCCACGTGCGTTTTACTAAAACTGACTGGTTCTGACGGCTTCCGACCGTCTGCGTTGCTGCGCAGCCGGTCGTAAACCTTCTCAAGAGGCTTAAAACCGGTCGTTGCCTTGGTCGGTTGGAGTCAAACGCAAGTGTTTGAGCAGGTGTTTACACTCTTAATCTGGTTTCCCATAAGTTATAATTAAATTCACGTTGTATATATTTTTTCTGAAATAAGTCAAGTTCTTTACGTGAATTGGGCATTATGTATAGAACACCGGTTCTCTTCGCTTCATTTCGGCTTTCTTTTTATATGGAACACTTAGGTGCTACGTGGACTGTCGTTCCACTTACATATAATTCCGCTTACTCACTCTATTCCAAATAAAACTCCCAGAAAGCTTTTTTATTCATTTTTTGTACGCATTTCTTGTTTATGATTGTTAATTATCGTAAATACGTCTCTGCATGTAAACGACGAGGTATTCGCAATTCTCTGAAGCACTGCTGTGTCCGAACGACGAGATACGGTTCCCGCCTTCTCTATTCGCGCGTGGACGGGAATGTCGCTCTACGGACAGGCAGTAGCCTCTAGGAGAAATAGGTGTACCAACTGCGCGTCGCTTTATCGTACCACTCCCCAGATGGCGACGGGGAGCACCTGATATGACTGATCGCTATGACAATTTTCTGGATCGCTCATTCCCACTTGATCGCTGTAGCGCATATACAGTGCGGTCACCGGATGGCCATCTTGCGACAAAGAATCGACCTTTTGCAGCTTTGCGGGAGGCTGGGCGGCAGCGTGCTGAAGACGCGTTTTCTGCTCGTTCGTCGTCATCTGCCGAATACGTTTTTATAGAACCTTATGTAAACGGTGAAAATTGGCTCTTGAGAACACGTGGAAAATTTTAAGAAAGCGCAGCACCGCAGAAAAAAGGCGCAACTTGTTGAACGCAAGTCTCGCCGGTCTCGTGGCGTGATCAAAGCTTCCTTGGCACGCCGAAGTGCTTCGTCTTTGAGCGTTCGCACGCTTGGATACCCATCAAGGATGGTGATATGATTAGTTATAATGTACTCTTTTGAAAGTAGGTATGTTGATAATTCTGCGTTCGGGAAGACTAAAACCACCGTTGACATTCTTTCGCTTCTCAACTAATTTGCAAGTGGAAGAAGTTAAAAATTTCAAGTGTGATTATTTATCGTAGTTTTGTCGCTGGGCTGGCATGAGGCACGAAGGTAAGCTCAGATTATTTTTGCGATAAATACACGATATGAACAATTTCTTTTGTATGTTAATACCAGGGTGTCGAACCGGAACCGAACCGAACCGAAAACCGGAACCGAACCGGTATTTTTTCCGGAACTGAACCCGAACCCGAACCGTTATATTGTTATCGCGATGAACCCGAACCGGAACTGAACCGGAAAAAAATTAACGGTTACCGGCTCAGCGTCAAAACGGTTCGGCCACGCGCTGTTGACAATGAATGTGCTATCAATGCCATTTGTTTTTAAGTGCCGTCAACTGACACACACCTCGCTTACATATTTTTCTTCTCCACTCAGTCTTAGGAATATAAACGCTGCATCTATGAATCTTGACAAACGCTGCATCCATGAATCTTGACATAGGAACCAGTATTGCGCTGGTCGCGGCTTGCACGGAAAAAAAGAATTGTGAAGGCTGTGCAAAAAAAAAAATCGCGTCACGGGATTTAATTTTCCTACAATCTCGTAAATCCTAAATGCTGCTGTGTGCTCATTTCATAACACGTTTCTAGAATGCGCGAGTTCTTGAAGCTTGCTTCCATCGGAATGAGAAAAGAAAAGGCTGTGGAGTTTGATAATGTTTGAGGGAGAGAAAGAAATTTTATTTACAGTTGAAATGAGCATTCATGAATTATGTCTGCTCTTCGCTGCCCCAACCACCGGTCAGAGTATATCGAGCTATGGAGTGTCAAGATTTACATGCCGTATTTTTTCGTACCGGAAACTCGATAAATGCGGGAAAAAAACAGGGATACAAACCCTAGTCGCTCGCGGAGAAGCGAAGGTGCGCGCACTTTCGAATTTGACAAAGTATCTGCCGAGCTTCTGTTGCGTAGCGTAGTCATGGGACTCAAGCGGGCGCGTGCGCTCAAACCAACGCTCAGCAGACGCTGGAGTTAGCGCCCGTGACAGACAGCCCTGTCATCAGACAGTCGTTGTTTGCCGCTTGCATTGGCTACAGGCTTTTATAAACGTTATGCACTACTAGTTTCGACGATGTATCCCGTTTCGAATGTGCTGATTTATTTGTAATTTATTTTGATGTTGCAATTTGTCATTTATAATTTCCAGCGAACCGGTTCGCGAACCGGTTCGCGGATCGAATTAATCGAACCGGAACTGAACCGGAACAAAATAAATTTACCTGAACCTGAACCGTAACTGAACCCGTATTTTTTTTTCGGTTCGACACACTGGTTAATACACAACCAAAGCTTCGGGGCTCTTTTTTTTTCCCGCTGTAGCATCAGACAATTATGAACTTTCTAGGGTGGTTTCCAGTTTTGGGAAGTACTTTAAGTACAATGTACTTAATGTACTACTTCAAGTAGGTTTGGAAACTTGTACTTTACTTGAAGTACATTCTCTGAGGATATACATTTTCTTTAGTTAAAATATTATTTCTGATACTTTCCGAGCAAAGTACAACTCCCGACTTTAAAGTACATTCCCCAAACTTGTTATCGGTGAAATTAATCTCTTTCAAGAACCACGCCATCGCATGCTTGGCTTTCCCTATACCATACACAACTACCCTGAGGTCGAGTATAAGAGTTCATCAAGCTCGAACAAAAAATTGGCATATATTCACGTGAAAACGCACTATCGTCCTTTAAGACGTCATCCGGTCATTTCTCTAAAAAATAGTGACGGCTATAAGATTGCCTGAAAGCCCGAAAATTTGATTGTGTTAGATAGTTTGTAAGCGGGAGTAAAATAACTACTCTGTGGCCACTTGACTTTATCCAAAACTTGACGCCATTTCCTAAAATAACTAATGCACTCTCTTCCCTTACCTTTAAAGAAATTCATATCAGTTAAAAAAAAAACACTGTGCAGATGATTAGAAGAACAACATAAAATATTTTGTTATAAAGTACTTGTAGTTTACTTTGCAAGTACATTGTATTTACAGTGTTTTATCTGAAGTACATTGCGCCCGGTGTACTAACTACTTTCCTTGAAGTACACATCGCGACACCGTTAGCGCGAACACGACATCGGCGCATTTTGGCATTTCACTTCTGAGTAGTATTAGAGAGCACGAAATTTTATCGCTTACATTATAGAACTAAGTGAGTCCTTTCCGTAACAATAATAACTTGGATGACATCCCTTGGTTTTCAAAGAGAAAAATTGGAAAAACCGGCGATCACTTGTTCGCGCTAACAGTGTCGCGCTCTTGTACGTAACCTCTAATTTGCTTTGTGCTTTACTTCAAGTACTTTATAGATGTATTTTACTCAAGACTGGTGGTTTCGATCTTCAACAGCAATGCTAAAGTATATGTCTGAATGTAAAAAGAAAAGAAGATAATAGTGACCTGGCATGGGTGTTTGAACAAAACAAAGAAAAAGCAGTCATTGGTCATTTCTTTTCTTTTTTTAATTAAATGAATACTTTGTATTTTGCAACAAAACCAAAAGTCTATATATTTGATTTTACCCCAAATTTAACTTTGTTTTTGGCACCTGACTAGCAGGAAATTGGTTTCAAAGTTGGCAGCACTGGCTTTACAAGTGCCAAAAACCTTTGCTACATAATGTATTACGTTTCCCTTCACAGTCTGCACTCTTTTCTTTTTTAAGACAAGTTGGAACGTATAGTCCCCGTCATAAAGCACATATTTCATGTGCCACAAGTGCCGTTACTCATGGAGTGTTGGACGCAGGGGCGGACGCAGGTAGTTTTGAGAGGGGGGCGGGGGTCAGTTTATATTGTAAAAATACTCCCCCCCCCCTTGCTTCCCTGCCCTCAATGTTTACACATGCGGAATTTAAAAAGGGGGGTCAGGACATCCGGATTCCCCCCCCCCCCCCCCCGCCCTTTTCTGAATTTGCCACAAAAGTGTCGTGATAAACATAGAAGCAGTGTTGTACACGTTCCTCAAAAAAGGAACGAAAGCTCGTTCCTCGTTCCTTCGGATTATTGGAACGCGTTCCCGTTACAAGTTCCATATGTGAAAAAGGAACTCGTTCCCGTTACAGTTTGGAAAATGGAACGTATCGTTACATATACGTTACATTTGTATTTTACTGATTTTTTTTTTAATCTATCCCATCAAATGGCAACATACGAATTTGAATGCCGTGATGGAAGGGCACCAGGAGAAGAAAGCAAGCGGAAGCAGGGTTTCATTTGTTGGCATATTCACCTTTAAAAATCTGAGCTTTTAACGATATTCATGTTTGTGGTGGGCGAATTCAGACGAGCCAAAAGTACTGTTACCCCACATTGCACGAGCATTTTACAACAACCTCACACGTTTTAATCTAACAAAGTCCCGTGTTCGAACTTAACAACAGTTGCTTCTCGATGTTGCTGTCCACAAAACGAGCAAGTGAAGAAGGAGGGTTTAGGGCTTTTAGAAGGTCAGTCTTGAAAATTACAAGTCCTTCTTCGTGCAGGTTGGATTCGTTGTTCAGGTTGAAAGTGGGGGATTAGGGGAAAAGGAATAAAGGTTAATTTGTGTGTATCTTTTAAGTGACCAATGTTCGGGACACAAGGGTGCGTTCGATGTCTGGTAACCTGATTTTTTTTTTTTGTAACTCTAGGTCTTTTTGTGAAAGTTCAGTGATGGCTGTAGTCAGCCTTATATTTCTGGGCGTATGAGGATTCGCGGAAGAAAAGAAATTAGAAGAGTTTGAAGCGTCCCTCTTTCTGTGTCATTTCCTTTGACTAAAAGTTTTGCTTTATGTACCGCAGTCTCGGGCACTGAAAAAAGAATCATTGTCCACTAGCTCTCCTGCACCCGACTGTTACTAAACGAGGACCACACAAAATAAACTCTAAGATAATTAACCAAGAAGTTAACGAGATTCTGCTCTTCGTAAAGATATTGTTTTTATACTTTTAAAATTTTGAGACGTTCTCTTTCTCTTCCTTGTCGTCGTCTGTCAATACATCAGTCTCGGGGTCTTTCACAAAAATGTTAAAATTTCCCTCTTCGAAATTAAAAATAAATAAAAAAACTGGACGAAAAGAAGGAACGCCGTTCCTTTTTCCGTTCCAGTAAAAATGTAACGAGTTCCCGTTCCAGTTCCACCGATGCAGAATGGAACGGCGGCGTTCCTTCGTTCCTCCTAAAAGGAACGCGTTCCAGGAACGCCGTTCCTTGGAACGCCGTTCCGTACAACACTGCATAGAAGGCCCGAAAACGCAGGGATAGTAAGCGCTCTCGCGATCTAACAGCTTAGCAAGTTGGAGTATTCAATATTCACCTCTCAGCGAAAATGAATGAAATATGTGACATGAATCACGCCTTAATTGTCAAGGATTGTCTCATAGTTCAAAATACACATAAGGCAAACATTTAAAAGATTTGACGTTTCTTAAAAAAAAGAAGAAGAAAAAACCTCCCTCCCCTCCAAGAAAAATGCAAAAAATGACTGACAAAAATAAGTTAACTCAATTTGAACTGGCACAATGTAAATTTAAATATGCGACTACAAAGTTCAAACTAGCACAGCAATCATAAGTAAGGATCGTTGAACACGTAAGATGAAACGGTGACATTTTAAACAGCAGTAATTAGTCGCGTCTTGTCCTTTTGTTAATGCATATAGTCCTTCGTATATTAAATGTGCTTGGTTTTTCATGACGTGCGAGCCTTACAGTAGTCTCGCTCACAAAATATTATATTGACTTCTTATTCGGCTTGGAGATCTGCGGGTGGGTGCCCGCAGGAGTTAAACATTTGGAAATTAGCTGTACTTGTCTTTATTAAATAAAGCTTCAGTGCCGTACAAATATTATGATTCATATTCATCAACACATCCTGCCGAACAAATGTATATTTTTATAGAGCTGGTTCAAAAATCTTAGTTTAAATGCGTTTTATCCCCTAAACTCTCTTTTTTTTACTTCACTGTTAATACTGTTTTCCCTCTTAGTCTATCGTCGTATTTGGGACACATTTCTTTTGGATCTCGAATAATTTTACCCTATAGCGTCACAAAACACAGAGCTTAACACATAGTAAGCAGTAGCTCGTTGTCTTTATAGTTGCTTGTACTGACATCTATATACAATTTATAAAGACATACCTTCAATAAATCCTATTTGACGTAGGTACAAGTGTCAAAATTATTTGATAATAACTCATTTTGTCGTCGATAAGCTAAAACAGGATATTTGTGCTAAAATCGCGTTCGGGTTTTACGGATCTTATGCCATTAGAATCGCAGAGTTCACGTCTTCACCTGGGATAAAATATGTAGGTTTTTGTTTACCCAGACACGAAAATGCAGCAAGCACGAATACTTTAGAATCGCAAAGATGAAATCTCAGAATTTCGTACTCAAAAATTTTAGCATGTACAGTCGCCGGCCATATGAGCTCCCCGGCCGAACGCCGACCGGATCAGCGAAAATCCCGCACGCGGCGCGTCGAGCGTTGCCGCGTTTTGGGAGCCGGGCTATTGGGACCAAACCATTCCGTTATCAAAGGGGTGGACGCATAGCTTTTATCGGGATTCCAGCCTTTAGAAGTGTGAATCACAAAAACATGGCCGATTAGAATTGCCGTCTTCGGGTGTTGGCCCCAAGTGTTCGGAGATGATGTTATAACTGCTGATAAACTGGAGCTTGCTTTAGGCGTAGATAAAGCAGCAGTGTTCGATCGATGCTTACAAATGTAAAAACCCTATGTTTGATATGATATTAGGCATGACAACAATGATCCCTCGGCAAGCGAGAAGTGGCCGACCAGGAAGCCATCTGCAAAGTCATCGTGTAGAGAATTACCCTTGGCGAAGCAACACGCTACTGAGCGCAGAACAATAGAGTCTCCTCGATAAAACGCGTTCATGAAAAGTGCCTGAATCTTTATTCTGCTTCGACACAAATCTTTTTTTTTGTTATCTATAGCATATCCTTATAGATTAAATAAATTATTTCAAAATCGCTTGTCATTGTCTAGTCTAGGTTTAAGAAAGATTGTAAGAAAGCTTGTGCGTAGGATTACTCTTCGGGTAGGAAATATTTAAAATGACAAACCGGTTTTGCAAATAAAAAAGTAGCATATAACACGTCAGAGATATTATGCAGTGAAGAATTTCGATAAGCCGTCTGCGTTTACCTACAACCGGAAGCGGGATTGTAATCGGCCGTGCTTCAGATTCACGTTCCAAAACGCGGAATGCTATTAAACTTCCTGCGTCCACCCCTTTGATAACGGAATGGTTTGGTCCCAATAGCCCGGCTCCCAGAACGCGGCAACGCTCGACGCGCCGCATGCGGGATTTTCGCTGCTCCGGTCGGCGTTCGGCCGGGGGAGCTCATATGGCCGGCGACTGTACCACAAAAAATGAAAATCACGATATTGATAGTTTTTATATTTGAGGGTTACTATTAGACGTGTGTAATTTACAGTGCCCACCAAAAGTCTTTGCTTGATAAATTTACAGAAAGAAACATATTAGGTTGTCTTTATAGACTTTATAGCCAATATAATAAAGTTTCAGTATAAATTAAAAAATAACTATTTCCATTATTTGATGAGAAATATTCAAAACAAAACTAAATCACCCATGAAAGTTCACTAACAAGGTGTGGTGTAATGAACTCAAAATAAAAAAGGCACATTTTGAACTTATTTTTGGAGCAATAATACAATTCTAGAATACTAATTATTAAATGTTTTGTAAAACAAACATCTTTAAATTATCGCTTTCTTGTTTTTCTTCATACAGTAAGATCTAAGTTTATAACCTGCTACCGCAGACTGGTTCTGAAAAATATTATAGTTTTTCTTTAATGTCTCTGAACACTGAGCGATACTAATAGCGCGAACCTGAAATCGGTAACTTTTTTTGCATTTTAGTTAGGAAGGCTATTGCGGGGGGAGCAAAATTTACCCCTGAGTTCAAGGTCCCAAGTGACTATTTCTCGCAACACTAGTGGCTTTGATGGCATCCCTTTAAATCTGAGAAAAAAATTAAACACTGCGATGGTTGTTCGTGTTAACAGTGTCGCGTACTGCACCTGGGAATACGAGTAGCTTGCATGAGTGCATACACGCCAACGCCTTCATGTACAGGGTGCCACCGTAAGGACTAGCACATTTGGCACGCCCTGCAAGAAATCGAATTGTAAACGTACATACCAGAAATTGGGCAGGCGAACGTAGTTTCGCAAGAAGTTTGATGTCTATTTTTGTTTTCTAGAACTCACCTCGGAAATAATGAAGTATAAAAAAATTAAACAAAATCGGAGACTATGCATTTCCTATATCCTATGCCAGCCTGTGTTCGTCGTCTGCACACTGGTTTGTGAGCTCACTTCCGGGTGGCTTGCTGAACGCAAAAACACTAAGAGCCAATAATCGAGGCTGGCGACGAGCGAAATATATGAGCAATGACTGCTTGGAAGCAAGCTCCCAAATCAGTGTGCAGACGATGAACGTCCGGCATAGGGCATAGGAAATGCACGGCATCCGTTTTTGCTCTTCTTTTAGAATATTACAGCCCCTAAAATGAGCTGTCAAAATAAAAATCTTTTTTAAATCGACATTTGCACGCATTCAGGTATGTACGTTTGGAATTCGAATTTTGCAAAGCGTGGCAAATGTATTAGTCCTCACGGCCGTACCCATTATCTGCACTTAGTTTTTTTAATAGACCGAACACACACACCTCGCCAATCAATATTGCTATCCTAGCTTTCGTGAGGGCACCAGTTATATAAAAAAGAGCAGTAACAATAGCAACAAGGAGAGGAATTAAATGTGGCAACAGTGGTTTCAGTTAAGTGGTGAGATGACAAGAAACCAGAGTACTTCTTGCATTCGGTACGATCGTCTGCAGGTATTTATTCATCTCTTGGGCAAGTAGTAGTTGCGCTTGGTGCATCCACCGTTCCTTCCCTTGGCAGTTGACCGTTGCCAGCTCTTTGTCCAAGCAGAAACGTATCTCTGTCAGGACTGGGCCGTCGACATTCTGAAGCAAAGCGAGCGTGGAGGTACACACTGTTACATACATGTCTGTCACAAATTCCTGATGCAGAACACGCGTGAAATTAACGGGCTGGAACTGTGAACCCTGTACTGAACAAACCCTGAAGTCAGGTTTGCAGATTCGCGTTTGACTGCGACCGACAATATTACGACCGCTTTTGACTGATTACGACGAGGTACATTGGCTTTATTCATCAGGTAGCACTGGAAAACTTCTATTCTGAGCATATTTTCTAAAGTTATTCACCAAAGGCTTGAAATAATTTTAAAAATATTATAAGCCACAATTTTTCATAGATAGAGCATAGGTTTGATCTCGCAAGTACTGTAGTGTTGGCACAGCTTCCTAAAAAATGCCGATTTGAAAACAAAAGTTACAAAATAGTAGCGAAGGAAAGTTTGTCTAGAGGGTTCATTTTCTTACTAAACACTTAGCCCTTCCCTTTCTAAAATTCTACATTTCTTTCTTGTTTTATATTTCTCTAGCCCAGATATTCCGGTTATAATGATTCTATCCGTGCTATCTTTTTTCGTAACTAAGTTTGGGCATTACTTACCGGCACCCGTTGACAGACGATGTTGACTTTTTGCCTGATGTCGTCCGAGAGCGCGTTCCTGATCTCCGCAGCCTTGACAACAAGAGAGATAGAAGTAAAAAATAAAATAAGTTAACTACGGCGATGAGTTTTAAGCCAGGAAATCAGACATTTTTGTTGTTTGTATACGGGAATATCAGGCACACACAGCGTTCCAGAAGCGTTCGTGAACACAGGTCCGTCAAGTGATGTTGGAATTCCCAACTTCTAACGATTTTCCGGAAACCGTTACTCTTAGTGCCCTCTTAACGTCATTCGCAAATTTTGACCAGGAAGACAAAAAGTCTGACTTTACTTGCAGTACAGGGTGTTTCTGAGAAAAGAAAATGGTGTTTTTCGGCCCGGGTGAATTAACTATGCATTGAAGAAAACCTCACACTCCGCATGAATATGACGAATAGCGGTTAAGGTAAAACGCGAAAGTTTGAGACCGTGACGTTACCTGGATAAAAAGGTAAACGATAAAAACGAAATTTCTTTATGAGGCAACGTTCACCTAAGCCTAATATCGTCAGAACAAGAACTCACATTTTAGACTCATGTGGATTTACATAAAGAAAAAACACTTCGCCGGCAAGAAAAAAAGAGCATATTCCCGTTCATGCTGATAAGTGTGTTTCGATGATATAAATCGCACATGCGCCCACAATGTCAGTTCTTGCTTTACGATATTAGGCTTAGGTGAACGTCGGCTCATAGGGATATTTCGTCTTTCTCAAATATATTTTGATCAAGGAAACGTCATGTTCTCAAACCTTCGCGTTCTATCCCAACCGCTATCACGATTATCATGGAGTTAGAGCGTTCTAGTATGCATTAGTTTATTTACGCGGGCCGAAAAACACGGTTCTCTTTTTTAACGAACGCCTGGTACTTTGAAGGTAAGAAATGCACAGAAACGGGGCGGCCGCACGCGTTTGGCTAAGGCAACAAAATGCCTACTGGGTGCACATCTCTCACCAACCATATAACATAAGGCCAAACCCTTCTAGAGCCGACATTATCTAGCACTTATGTATCGCCCTCTCCCTCCCCTTCTTAGTTACGGCAAATACTTTACTGTACTTCGTTACAGCTTGAGTCCAGACGGAGCCGACTCTACGAGCTAAAGGGACAAATCAAGCAGCGTACGCCAAAACAGCAACGTCACTGGGCCTTTTTGTTTATGATTGGTTCAGCAATGATAGAGCACGCAGAGAAACACGACGAACGCCATGACAATGCACATTTGACGCTGTTATATTTGTTTCACCAGCTCGTAGTGGCGGCTGCGTCTGGATGTTTTCTAGCCTGTACCCTTACCTTGTGTAATTCCCTTAAGGATCTTTAAGGTTCAATAAATGATGATGATGATGATGGTGAAGGTGAAACGAAGTATATAGGGAATACATTGCACTCTGCTCATTTACATTAGAGAGCGCACCTCCAGCGCCAAATCCTCCCTCAGCCGCGTGGGCGAACCCGCGTCCACGCTGTCACTTAAAGGGCAATTCACACAGTTGCGTGGAGTCAAACCGAGTGCGAGGGTTGCTATGGCCAGAGCTGCGTCGGCAAGAGCTGCGTTAGAGCCGACGCAGCTGTTGCCATAGCAACCTTCGCACTCGGTCGGGCTGAACGCAAGTGTGTGAATCGCCCTTAAGGTGGTTCACACACTTGCGTGAAGGGCGATTCACACAGTTGCGTCGAGTAGGACCGAGCGCAACTGCAACGCCTTGCGACGACGGATTGCTATAGCAACAGTTGCGTCGGCTTCAACAAAGCCGGTTTTTACCCGTTTTGTTGGAGCCGACGCAGATGTTGCCATAGCAATCCGTCGTCGCAAGCCTTTGCAGTGGCACGCGATCGGAGTTGACCCAAGTGCGTGGCTCGCCCTTTAGTTGCATGCCGCCAAGGTGGAGAAGAGGTTAGTGCCGGCGAACCGAGACATCGCTGTTTTTCAAGACACCAGAGACGGCTGTCTTTGCTGTTTCTGCTGTATGAAAAGCTGTCTTGAGAGGCAAGCCCAAAACAATAGACCGCGACGGGCACCTCATAAACAAAGTGCGAAAAAAATCAAAATTTTTTTTGTGCAAGAAATTAAATAAATTAGACTTATTAAATTTAAATCAAACTTACTTGATTTAAATTACAATTATCTTAATTAGATCGAACTTACGTGATTCAGATCACTTCAGCTAGAAAAGATGGACCTTTTTTATCACTCAATGTGATTTTTGTTTTTAATCTTTGTCAATTATAAGTCCATCCTGGTCGGTAATTTTTGGTCCATGGGAAACAGATACAAAAAATAAATGCCCATGGAAAACAGACGCAGAATATACAAAGGATAAATAGAAAATATGGTCAGTATTGTATTGCAGAAGAGTGTTTGATTTAAATCATCGTAGACAAATTGGTGTGATCAAAATCATAATGTAGATCATAATTTAAATACCGATTTAAATCATCTTTAGTTTCATCCTCCACCCTGCTCATAAGTAAAGGGGAAAACCAGAATCTTTCGGTCTTCCAGTCTTTCAAACTCCGCTAAACCGGTCCGCGCCAAGAATTTTGACAGGGTGATGTATACCCCTTGTACATTGTCTATCTTGCTACTCGTCCTTGTTAATTTAGCACCTTTACATTTATTTAGCTTACCTTTATTTTCGGAAATAGCACGTATACGTCGCGTGCACAATGCAAACGGAAGACTTCTGATGCTTCTGAAGCAAATATTACGCACGTGAGTGGCAGATCCCTGTTAGATCTGCTACTGACTAAAGAGGCTGTCTAGTTACTCTAAAAGGCCTTCACAATGGATAGGTAAATAGGGCTCAACTATGATTCGGGTTGACGGCGTGCGCCACCTACCCAATTCGGAAACCTGCTTTATATGTAGGAAAACAGTAGAGGTCAAATAGAGACCAAAATGTGAAAGATAGGGCCAGCGGCGAGAGCATCAAAATGAGAACCAGCATTTCCAAACATATACGATCAAAGTTCCAAAGTTCCCTGGTAAAAAAACAAAACAAAAAACAGTTACAAAACGCGAAAGATGTGTGATACATTCAAAAGACGAGCGTGTTGGTAAAAGCTAAACGTTGGGAAATAATAAACACGAAAGAGGAAACAAAACAGGGACACAACGGCTCTGAAAGAGCCGTTGCTCGTCTGTGCTTCGTCCCCTTTTTCGCGTTTATTCTTTCCGAATGTTTATGTGGGATACCTTGAAAGTTTTCTTCCCCAAAGGTATTTCTTGTGCAACGTTTATGGTATAATTTCCGGACTTTGGCTTTCGGTCACGAGAGAATGAAGATCTCCTAATTCATCGTTTTGTTTGCCGTCAACTCCACTCACCGAGAAAGTTCTCACGGCACTCGGTCGTATGTAACTGTTGGCCAGGAAGCTGTAACACAGATGATAAAAGGGTCATCAAATTGGCAGCGACCTTTATCATCAAAGTACTATAATTCACGAAACGCAGTATTTAAGAAGCGATCGGTTAGAAAGACCTCAATCATTCGTCTTGGGAAGAAAATGATCTACATTTTCAGAAACTCGCAGGCTAAACTTAGCGGGGAAAGTGAATTGTTGCATAGGTCATGTGATGCCAAATTACACACTAAGTTTAGCGGAAAATCTGAAGTGTCACGTCAGGTCACGTGACACTAATCTTCCCAGCTAAACTTGTCGGCGATACTGAAATTGTATTTTGGTCACCTCACGCCAATTTCCTCGCTAAATTTTTTGTGTGGACTAAACATGTCAATTGCTGTATAGACCTCTTCTGCTTATTCTCGCCCCCGACCGCCAAGTAGGCATATCCGGTATGGGCGACGAAAGAATATCAAAACGTTTCAACCTGCAACTAGTAAAAAAATAGAGGGGAGGCAAAACGAAAATGTGTGACGGTTACGTTTATCTCCTACATGCCTTTTATTGGCGTGGCGACGGCAAAACAATGTATTCGCCCATACTGGAAGTGCGACAATTCAAGATGGCGGCGCCCTTGCGAAAAAGGTCTATAGGTCATGTGACGTCAGTTCACGGGACATCAATTTCCCCGCTACATACAGCGGGAAATGCGCGGACGGATAAACGAACGGACGAACAAAACATTTTAAATTTCAAGCCTAAAGAAAACGTTTTTGAGAAAACATAAATGCCATACCCCTGACGACAGGACGACTCACACATAAATAGTTAGCTTCGCAGGGGAACGTCCTATATCTTCACGCCAAAAACGACGCGCACCCGACGCGGATATAGATCGTGTGTGTTTGTAATGACATGCCCTTAATGCGGCGATTGATCCACCACGTACTACGTGAGAAAGTAGACCGAAAAGCATTTTCAGCTAAAAGCTACCATTGTCACTGACAACTTAAAAACGCAGTGCGAGGGGAGTTTCAAGCTGCTTGTTATCGCCCCGCCACCAGTGAGATTTCGGTATCCTCCAATAAGAGCGCCGAAGAGCGAGCAGACAACAGAATACGTCGTCTGCTCGCTGCGCCTATCGAAAGATGGCGCCACAAGTTAATAGCGTCGCGAACCCGGTCGTCTGCGAGCTCGCCCAACGTAGACTTTGGCGAATTTGCTGCTCTCTTTTTTGTTTCACAGGGAGCAAACTACGCCTTGAAATTTAGCACGGTACAACTGACGTGCTCAGTGCACTTTCGTTGAAACTTTAAGGTTTCTATGAGTAGGCGTCGATTTTTCCGGCTCGGTTGACATCGGAAGACTCGCGTGTGCCATCCTGTAAATGTGAAGATGCATAGTGAAACTAAACCTTTTCTGCTCCAACTGATTGGTTTTGCCTTTCGACGTGTTTAGTTGTCAGTAGGTTTACCGGAAAAAGTCGAGAGAGTGGCGCTCAGTTAACGTCCACTTGGGAATCCATTAAAGATTTAAAGATCGGTTGATAGCGGTTCTTTCTTTTAGAGCGCAGCTCTTAGGCGCCCGTTTCCGGCTTGAGCGGCGTCGCCGTCGCCGTCGCCGTCGGCGTCGGCGTAATCGCCCGAGGTCACGTGACCCCCGATGTCTACGTGACCCCTCAGGTCACGTGGTCCCCAGGTCACGTGACCCCCAGGTCACGTGACCCCCGAGGGCACTGATGATGATGACGATGACGATGCGGATGCCGATGACGTCATCAGTGACGTGGCCCCCAGGTCACGTGACCCCTGGTCACGTGACTCCCGAGGTCGATGACGATGACGATGCGGATGCCGATGATGTCATCGGTGACGTCACTGATGATGTCATCGGCATCCGCATCGTCATCGTCATCATCCCTGATGACGTCATCAGTGACGTCACCGATGACGTCATCGGCATCCGCATCATCATCGTCATCATCATTGATGACGTCATCAGTGACGTCACGTTACCCCCTGCCCCCCCGAGGTCACTTGCCCCCCCCCGTACCCTTCCCTCCTCCTCCTCAAGAGCTGCGCTCTAATTCGGCGTTACAGGGAGTTGTAAACGGCTTTCACTTTTTTTTTTTTGTGCGATAAGTTCTTATTAAACGAGGAGCACGCTCTACTCACTCGAAGATGTTGTACTTGTGGTATATGGCCAGAGTAGAGTTGAAAAAGTTGAAAATGCCGTTCAGCTTGGGCACGTCCGCTGCACATGACCCATGCTTCTGCCACTGGTGCCTCCTGTAAAACAGCAGCATTATCAAATTGATACACGAAGAAAGCGAGTGAGCAACTTTGTTAGTAAATCAGCATAGCGACTTCCTAGATTTTTGCAGTGTCATAAAGATGTGGTACTGTGTTAAGTAATCTAGTCATCTAATTCTTAAAAATTTTGAAGACCCAGTCATCGCCCTCAAACACTAAGCAAAGAGATAAAATCTCAAAATGCACCAAGGATGTATATACATGTATTCTGCTGAAACTACCGAAATTCACGTTGATGTCGGAACTATATATCTGTAAGTGAGACTAAAATTTAATAAATTCCTGGATTATTATGACATCATTGATTGCGATTATCCTACGGCGAAAGAAAAAATATATATTTTTACAGGTCATTGTTTCACAGTGGGCTCGAAATAAGTCTGTACAATGTTATAAACGACCGTCTCTCATGGATAGTGCGCAGATTTGATAACGCAAATACCGCAATATTGCTCAGTCTAGTCATACGCAGATCGGAGGTATTCCAGGGCTACTCATAGAATGCGCCAGTGTTCCAGTGTGTTCTTGCGTCGGAAGCGGTCACCAGGGTGTGGAACCGAAACTCCTTTGGTTCGGTTCAGGTTACGGTTCTAATATTTCGGTTCGGTTCAGGTTCAGCTCCGGAGCGGAAAAAATCACGGTTCGAACCGATTTAAACCGGTTCCTACGGGTTCATATAACAGTTAAAAGAAAAGTGAAAATTTTAGGCGAATATTCACACACCTCTTCTGCCATGAAGTAGATTACTACGCTATACAATAAGCGCTCATTTACTGCTTTTTGCGTTTAGTACGTCGTTTTGATTGCGTTTAGTACGTCGTTTTTAAGCTGCTGGGACAGCACCCTTATTTCAGCGTGCTGCTTGGAAGAACTTTTGTAACTGAGTCACTTTCTTTGCCGTTTTATGTGGTGTTTCAATTGCGTCATATTTCTAGTGATTCATTGGTTTTGACGATTTTTGTTTAGTCCAAGCGGAACAACTCGCTCTATTGCAGTTTGTGTTAGCATTTTAAAAGCAGCCACGCTTGTTCTACTGTTGTGGTCTCCGACCTAAACAAATTCCTAGAACTCTGTGTAATGTAAATCCAAAATGTCAAGAACGCTCTCTTCATTAGCCCTTGTGAAAACTCTAAATGCTGTCTTGGCTTCATATTGAGATAGAGCCATCGGAGAATGTAAAAACTGCGGAGGCATCATTTTTATCAAAGCTCATTTAAGCGAACGCCGGCTTAGAGACCACCGTTTATATAGTCCCTTCATAAAAAAAAACAGTTTAGAAAAAAATGCAATGTTTTAGCGGATCTGGCCGCCGCGAAGCAGCGGGTAGGGGTCGAACAGGGAGTTAACATTCTCGTAATGAGCTGCCACAGGCTGTCGCCGCAAAGTGGCGAACGGGGAACCGGGTGGGTGAACACACACACCAGTAATGCACGCGCGAAGTAGTAGAGCCCTTTTTTAAGCAGCGTCCGCTTTTCGATAAACGGAGTTTCTTTAGACTGAGGTACCGCTTTCTCTATACCGAGCTTCGATAAAAACAAGCCCGTTCTCTAAAACGTGTTTCGATGGAATGGCGGTTTGTTGTTTCCGCAACGGCTCGGTGCGTCATCCGGTCGGCGCGTGGAGGTGGCTTTTTGCTGGGCTCGTGGGCGCGATGACTTTCAGCGGGTCAGTCGGATTTTGTGACAGTCAGTAGCAGCGGTTATTGGTCTTCGTCTTTGTAAAATATGCTTACGAAAAATATTTGCATAAGTGGAAACACCTTCCTCCGCAGCGCTAACTAAGCCTCTCAAAACTTCCGGCGCACAGAGCACGGTTCGGGTGAATACGCGCCGGAACCGTTTAGCGGACTGGTTCGGAACGGTTCTTTCGTTTTGCTCCGGTTTGGGTTCAGCTGTAAAATGGCGTCGAACTTTTCCGTTCGGGTTCAGTTCCAGTTAGGGCACAATAAGCGGTTCAGTTCCGTATACGGTTCAGTTCCGGTTACGGTTCAACATCCTGGCGGTCACACGCGATTGCAAAGCAGTCACTAGAGAGTTTTAGTAGATCTTTCCGACACATTTGATACACCCAGTAACAATGCGGTGCATGCGCATAGGCGGCGTCGAAGTATAGGGTATCACTATCGGAGTCATCGGAACGATCTACTAAAACTCTATAATAATAATAATTGGGGTTGTGGGGATATTTAGACAGCGTAGTTGGTCAGCCATTTCAAAGATGCGACGATCGAGTCACTCGCTGTTGATGAGAAATTTAGCCAGTGCAGTACAACCGCTAGCCTGGGGGCTTTAACGTGCACCATGCAGTAGTGGTAAACGACCGCACGCCTTAACGATGGTCACCCAGATTGAAACGGGCAGAGGTGGGGTTCGAGCCCAGGATCCTTGGGTTCTGCAGCGCGAGCTTTCGCTCCAAGTGCTCCGAGCTGGTGTGCGCTAGCCCACTCGGCCACCGATCTCCTAAAACTCTCTAACTTAAACGAAAATGTACGAACCAGCGCCTTTAGCGGAATGTGAGCTGCCACTTTGGGGTTTCTAGAAGGCCCTTTTTTCAAATGAGCTTTTCGTGTGTTTTTGTACATACGGAAAACAGGAGGCCTTAGTTGATTGACTGATTGGTTAATTGATATTGCAAGAGACTTCAAGTATGGTTCACCCAGCTGCAAACGCTTACATCCGAGCGCCCTAAAAACCTATTGGGATCTCGTACGACGGGAGAACAACTGGCGCCACCTATCGAGTGGCCACGGAACATTTGGCATTTCCGTATACAACAGCATATATATTTCTTCTTTTTTTTTTGCTCATTATTTTTGTACTTGTTGTTTAAAGTTTTTTTGATATCGACGTTATAAACGACCATGTCTCATAGAAAGTACTTACAGTGGTAATCACAATTGTCCGTGAGAGCGCGCTAGCATTTTCTAGCGAAGGATCGACTGATGGCATTCGCGACAACTAATCGAGTCACGTGGGGCAACATGGAGCATCTCGCTCGAGGGGCGCCCTGCCCGCTCTTTCGGGGGCCGCCGACAGGTCTCTACGCCGGCTTGATAAAGGCCGGTTCACACATACGTCGCAGCAAAGAATCGGTGCTGGTAAACGGCGCTGACGCCGCTCTGACCTGCAGCACACGACTTTTCGTCGATGTGGTTCCACAGTGGTGCACGTGACTTATCGCCGACGTGCTGTTCCGCAGTGGTGAGTTGCGATACAGCGCCGATGCATCACTGCTACAGACCGAAAACTCGGCACAGCATTCGCGCCACATCGGCGTCTTTTTCAGCGTCGATTCGGCGTTGCACCGTATATGTGAACAGGCCGCGGGCCGGACACCCTTAAAGGTGATATCACTCCGGACACCCTTCGAGACGGGCTGGTTCATCTTTCCCCACGTGACTAGACTCCTTGCCGCAAATGCCATCGGTCTAGCGCTCACCGGAGAAAGCCGTGCGCTCTTCTGTTATGGACAAGTGTGATTACGACTGTACATTTGATCTCGCAAATGCTGCAAAGCCTTCGTTCTAGTAAAATGAAGCTCCAGAGTCACCTCATAGATGGCGCCAGCTTGACAGTGTGCTCTCTCTCCTCGTAAGAGATAACAAAAACTCGGTCATAACTCCAGCAATTGAGAGTGGGTGAAGGGGCCTATAGGTTCTCTCTCATCGGACATCCTTATCGAACAATTTTAGCAAAGTGAAAGAGATAGTAAATGATTTGTTGAAAGGTTGAGGTCAACCACTCTTACGAAGTTAACGGAGAAGAAGCCGCTCAGTTCACGGTCTTACCAAAAGGCAAAATATCGGGCTTCGGGCATGTGTGAGGGAGGGCCAGTACTTGTTCAGGTCTCTCTTGATTGGCTGAAAGTGGAAGAACAGGAGATTGTCACGTGCGTCCCACGAACCAATAAGTGTTTGTGGTGTACGTTTAAAATCACATGGAAGCGGTGCTTGCGCTTATTTCTCACGTATGCGGAGCGCAAGTCCGTCTGCCTCCTTTGCAGGGGTTGTGTTGACGTCTGAACGCCGAGCTCTGATTGGCTTTCATTGAAGGATAGTGGGTAGACCTCAAAGCGTGCTGCCTTGAGCTCTGCCCCCTATCCTTCAATCAGGGCTAATCAGAGTTTGGCATTGTGGCGTCACCACCGCCCCCTGCAAAAGAAGCAAACCAACTTGCGCTCGCTCGGGTCACCCTACCAATAACAAAAAGAAAACTATGCAGACAGCCGAGAGGAAAAACAGACCACTTTCGGTATTTCAAGGACAATGTATGCGTTTAATGGTGAGGTTTTCGGGTACATTTTTAATGTGTTCGTAGATGTTAAAATGCAATAAGCATTTTATGAAAAAACGAATGCCTGTCTATTGTACGTCCATTCACTTTCGTTCCAAACTCGGATATTCAACGGTTCAACCGTGCTACTAGAAGTGCGTATTCTCCAATATAGCGCAAGTAAGGAGTGATAACATTGGTATACTCTACAGCAAAACAAAGCTTCAGCGAAGCCAAACGCAAAGGACATTGGGTATCAAATAAAGTGGGAAATGAAGAGGTTATTTAATTAACCTTTATGGTCATAAGTGAATATATCTGCCTTCCCGCTTGTAAATGAATATACCCACTTCTAAATAAAAAAATCGCGATAAATTTCTTGCAGGTTTTACCTCATCTCAGCCGCGAAAAGGACAATGCGACAAACCGCTTAAACGTCGCACGCACGGCATTTCCTCAACCCGTCTCCAAGAGTTATCATTGGACACAGGAGAGAGAAAGAGCTTGATGAAGAAATCATTATTGTCAGAGTTAACACTAATCATCTCCTTCTAGCGTGCTCGACCAACACCATGTACCTAGCACAAGCACAGCCCGTGCAACACCGTTTCGACGTCATCTCAGTGACATTGAGTGCAGACACATGATTGGACCCGAATGCTGCGTTCGTGCGATCGTTTCACTCAGTGTGAACTTGGTGGGTCAAGTCAGTGTCATAAAACTGTCGAGGTCAAATGCGTGTTTAAATATATTAGTCGCTTACGTCCAGTATGTGGCCGTTGAATCGCTCGTCAAGACAGTAACTGGGAGAGGTGTAATTTCCACTTGGCCTGCAAGAAGACGGACAAACACAACAAGAGCTTGTACTCGACGCGCTCGCAGCTATGAATCCGCCGTCACAGTGCTAATACATCATACAAAATACAGACATCAGACACTGTGGGAGGCGTGTTTCTTCCTTGTAGGTCTCGTCACGTTGGTCACACAAAAACCGTCTGCAGACATGTTGGAAGCGCACAAATGAATATGAAGAAAACATGCCTCGAAAAGGCTTAAGGCGTGTGCTAAGAGAATGCTGTCATCGCCTCTGCAGCGAACAGTGTCTTTTTGTATAATGTATGAGCAGTGTGAACGCGGCTTGGATGCCACCAAATGCGTCCCCCATAGTGCTTCCCAAGTTCCGTCGTCTTCAGAACTACCTCCCCAACGGCTTTCTTGTGTGGCTTACCAGACACCACACAACGGAAATGAGCAATCGTGTGCGCCCAGTATGGCCGCGCGACCGGCTAACTGAAGGAAGGAAACAATTCGCGATGGATGGAAATCGCTTACGATTAATTAGACGCACTAAATCTTCAACGAAAGATAGAAATTCACATTTTAATGCTTAGCTCGGGTATATTCGCTTTTTCGCTCTTCATCGAATGTGCGCAATATTTAACCCGAAAGAAATTATAAACCTACCACAGTCCATGAATCGTCCAGTAGTTCCGCTTGCTGGCGGAAACGCACTGTAAATTGAAACGAAAAACCAAAGGAAAATATTAAACGTTGAAAACAAATGGGGATAAGTATGTCGCGATAGCTTTTTATTGAGGAGCTTGTTGGTTAACATTTTCTGCATTGATGAAAGAGCTGCGCAGACGGTCAACACATATACTCTCTAAATGTTCCACACACCAGTTGTGACGCTACAAATAGAAAAAAATGTCTATCCTATTGCTATGGCATAGCCGAGCTTATCAAGCAAATGCATTTTGTACATTTACCTCTGCTTACGATTGCCTGGGGTTTTACGAGCGAGAAAACACTGAACGTTTCTTGTTGCGTGTTCACTGCAAGGACATGATTGGCATTAACTTCATTATCATTTACATTTGGGATGAATCATTCGACCAACTTTGCATATAGACAGAATATTTCGAACGTGCGCGGTAAAAGAGTCCGTTCCATGGCCTCTCTGCTATCAACCTAAGGCAGGCGACTGGCTATACTTCATTTCACGATAACTTGGTGAGCTGTGGAGGCTACAGCCCCGCGATCCAATAAGAGCGTCGAAGCGAGGCACGTGATTCCACGTCACGGCAGCGTTTGTGTCACAGCGCCAAATGCGAGGCACGGAGGAACCGGCTGTCGTCTACTGGCAAGAGTCGTCTGCTGCGATTCCAACCAACTGCGGATGAACGTCCACCCCCACAACATTGCCCTCCTCTAAGGTAGCGGGCTCTTCGGAAACACTTCATAAACACAATCATGTGCTCAATTTACCAGCGAATCTGTGGCGGGTGCTAATGCCAGGACGACGTTTTGAACGGATGTGGTCGATTACAGGGCCGCGATCGTTCAAACATTGTTCAAAAGCCACGTTGTTATCAGAAATGACTTGATTCGTGTTAAGCATCGTTGACCGCGGTAACGTGTCTTCGTCTGTTTTCCGTGTTGTGTAACTTAGTGTCGGTAGAGATGCAATAGCCCGACTTCAATTGTCGTTAAAATAAAAAAAAGATGCCTAGAACTACTTTCGTCGCAGACGGCGCTGTTGCTGTGGCGGTAAAGAAGTCTTCGTGGCCTCGACCATGAAGTGCTGTCACGTGCCTTGCTCCAACGGGAGAGCGCCTTTAGAGCGCGTGACACTAGAGTGCCGACGTTAGAGCGCGCGACACGGGGCGCTGCGACAGTAGCGCGCTTGACACTAGAGCGCACGACACGAGAGCGCATGACCAGTTGAGCGCGCGACACGAGAGCGCACGACCAGTTGAGCGCGCGACACGAGAGCGCACAACCAGTTGAGCGCGCGACACGAGAGCGCACCCCTTTGAGCGAACACCGCAAAATGTGTGATGTACCCGCGGCTCCACAGACAGAACAAAATTGTGCGACTCATCGGATTGAAGCATTGGTGATTTTTGATTGATTGAATATGCCTTTAATAAAAAATAAGAATAAAACGGGTACGACTCTTTCTAACCAATTGTTTACTGACATCGGAGAGAAAGGGGGCAGGGAGTGGACTGGGAGGTATACCGGAAAAGTTTGCAATTGAGTGGAGCAGCGAGTCTAAGATTTCATCACAGTGCTGCGGTGCGCCTCTTGGATATACTATAAATAGTTTACTTTGTAGCGTGAGCTACACTGGCCGAGGTTGAGCAGTTTCGCGTGGCTCGCTCAATGAGCCGTGCTCCGTGCTGCGCAAGCGCGAGGAGCAGTGACGTCACACGGCGCACAGCTGGCGGGGCGGAGCCGCCGTCGCCGCGGGCTCCGCCGCCACCGCGCGCGCCTCGCCGTCGTCGCCGGTCTGCGCAAGCGCGAGGAGAAGTGACGTCACACGGCGCACAGCTGGCGCGCCGGAGCCGCCGCCGCCGCGGGCTCCGCCACCACCGCGAGCGCCTCGCCGGTCTTCGCATTTAAGAGGTGACGTCGTAGCCGCGGCAGACGCACTGGCGCCGCCGCATGCCCAGCTGTGTGCCTCCGTTGCGCAGTAGCCAAGTCTGACGCTGCACCGGAGCTGCTTGATAGCGCCTCTCATTTTGTGCCCATAAGCTCACGCTACGTATATCCTGGCATAGCCGAGCTAAGCCACCGCAATTTTTCGCTATATTTGGTCTATTCTTGACAGGCATTTGGGCTCCGATCTATTTGGTGGCTATTTAGACGTCCCTCGCATAAGTTTAAATGGTATTCTGACATCCATGTTTGTAATGAAGAAAGCTCAACGCTAAAAAAGTATCAGTAAAATCTCATCGAAGGAAAGCTCAGCGCAACTTTATCGGGCGCAGATCTTTCCAGTCTTTTGACAGATACAGAGAACCTACCCTGCAAATCTGTGTATACAAAATCAAAGAACTAATGAAGCTACGTCAGCTGCAATGTTTTGTTCTGCGAAAATGCACCCTACAAATATTAGTTTTTTTTTGTTTTTGTTTTTGCTGTCAGCTTTTTGTAACGTTTCTTGGTTTGTCACACGCAAAACTTTCGTCGACTCATTTCGTAATCTCATTGCTGAATTCCGCGGCATAAATCCCAGCCAATTTTACATAAAACACGCGATGCCCGAACAAGTGCTAGGTCCGGTCGGGCCACTCGCGCTGGACTGGTTGTGCGCTCTCGTGATGGGCGCTCTAGGGACACGCGAGCTAATAGGGAGTTCTTAGTAGACCGTGTTTCCCCCCTCCGCTAAGCCCTCCGCTACGAAGAAACCGCCACTCCGCCTGCGTGCCGATAGCCTTGGCTGTAGAGTTCCGGGTAGCGGAGTGGCTTAGCGAGGGGGAAACACGGTCTACTAAAACTCGCTACTATCTACGAAAACTCCCTAATGCCGCTGCGCTCTCGAGTCGCGCGCGCTAACGTCGCCGCGCTCTCGAGTCGCGCGCTCTAACGTCGCGGCGCTCTAGTGTCGCGCGCGTTGATGTCGTGGCGCTCTACTGTCGGCGCTCTAATGTCGGCGACGTTGCTCAGATGCAGTGCGAATTTCATTTGTGAGCCGAAACCGAATCCGTTATTCGTAATTCTTCACCCTCTTTCCGTCGACGATGGCAACCTGTTCTTTCCACTCTTCTCACGAAAACAAAGAAGAGAAGGTTCGCATTTTATTTTGATCAGCCAACGCCTCGTAGATGGGAACACTGCAGTGCTGGTACGGTGCCATGGAACGCGTCTCCAACTGGTGCGTTTGGCGTCCTATTCCGCCATCGCATCGAAGACGGTCTCAAAGTGGCGACAAATGACGTCAGAAAAAGACGGAGTGTCATGTTGTCGGATGTCGCGATCCTGGGGGTTGTGGAAAAAATTCCGACAAAAAGCCCGAGCAAACGTGACTGTCGCCGTCGTCTTCATGGCGTCCCGAATCCTGGCTGCAGAAGCTTTCGTGGGCCGTCAAGCTGCGTGCGACCTGGCAAAGTGGGCGTCTGCCACATCCACCACCTCTACTGAGACACCGCCAGGATCGCGGCCGGCGACAGCGAGACACTTTTATGACGTCATCGAACAAATATCGAGGGACCACTTTTTTGATTGGGGGGGGGGGGGATGCGGTGAACACACCAGTCGGAGACGCATTACAGGCACCGTAGTGCAGGATTTTCGCCGTCACTTATCGTAGGCCAGCGCAGGACATCGATTGAAAACGAGTTCCGCGTTGGCCTTCAGTTGGTGACGTAAACAAAATGTCGGCACTACGGCATGTCATCAAGGTGCTGCTCGAATCAAGAAGGGCGGTAACATGCGTTTAAAATTGGCGCCTCGAACGCGTCCCTGACTGGTGCAGTGGTGCGCTCGCAACGTCTTTTACCTCGTCCGATTATTGGGGAGGAGATCGAACAGTCACGCCTCTAGTGGTGCGCTTCAGCTGTGGGGACAACAAACCGTATTTTCTTGTTTTTTTTTTTTGATCCGAGAAATGGAAGATGACGATTCGAAGGCCACTCTCGTGCGACCAAAGCACTGGTCAGAGCGAAGCGCTCGTGCCCAGACCGTGCTCGGCCAGGTTCAATTTCTTTGTTATGCTGTGTTGGTAAACACCGGGGTGTGGGGACAACAAGCTCGATAAAGCTCCCCCTATAGTTCGATCTCCTGCCCAATAGTTGAGGAGCGCTGCGGGTCCCCGCGATCCTGCCGATGGCACAACAGTAGATCCTTGAAAGCGCCACGTCCTCGAACTAATTACGGACTTCAGATGATTCAGCGCCAGACATGTACGCGTTACCCAAAAAAGTAACTACCGTATTTACTCGAGTAATAGCCGCACTGTTTATGAAGAAAACCTGAGGGTTCGCTTTTCCGCGGAGCACGCAGATTGCCAATCACCATGACCGACCGCATGATTTGAGCTGCTTAGAGGACAGAGATAACGTCTTCGTGCGAAGATACCATCTGTGAAGATTGCACTTGTATGGAGAATCGTGTCCTCCATCTGGTTATTCGCTATGTTATTTATGCGCAACGCGATGATTGGCTGCATATGTGTTCTGCAGGAAAGTAGACGCAAGGGCCTTGTTCGTAAACAGTGCGGCTATTGCTCGAGTAAATACGGTAGATACCGTTACTCACTACTCGCTCAAAAAGTAACTAAATACGTTACCCTCACCGATTCTCAAAAGGAACGCGTTGTTTTACCTTAAAAGTAGCGAGTTACTTTTCTCGTTACTTTGACGATAAAAATAGACAGCCGCTCTTGTTTCATGGTGTCTTTTTTATTTTCAGTAGTCATTTCACTTAAGCAGTAGCTGCCTCTCGACGTTTTCATCAGTTACGTTCCCCGCTTCCTTGAGAATACATCTCTGGTGGCGCTGAAGGGCCGTTCCACTGACGCTCTCGAAGGAACGGCAGTGTTGTTTTTCAGAAACAGCTAATGAATCTGGGTTTCATATCTCTCGTTTGGTCTCTCTGCTTCTAAAGTTCGAAGCTGACAATGGGTTCTGTGCCTTCCCGCGTTGGCGATCTCCGGGTTTACATTCGGTCTGTGCACGATTCTAGAAGGTTCAACCAACGAACCTTATTGTGTTCGCTGGGTGATGGACATTCCCAGCTGTAGATTTCGACTGACGCGTTCAGCGATATACGTTGCTATACATGTCATCCTGTTTAGTTGTTTCTTCGGGTTTTCCATCCGCCTTTGTCGCAATAGATGCATGCTCATGCTATAACTAAAACGAGGCTGTTTAAACGTTGTTGTACACGTTACACTTCAAAAGTAACGAAATACCGTCACTCGTTACTTGGCCTTAAAAATAACTAAGTACGCTACTCGTTCCTTTTTCTAGAAAAGTAACTAAATACGTTACTCGTTACCGAAAAACCTAACTAGGTAGAGGGAACTCGTTACTAGTAATGCGTCACGTACATGGATCCGTTCAGCACACGCTTCCAACTTTACTGAATTAAAAATAAACTGAAATGTTTGTATTGATGCGATAAATAAGCAAGCAATACGCAAACTATTCACCTCTTGCCGATGAATTTTTATATATATATATATATATATATATATATATCGCTGATTGTTTATTCTGCCTATATAAGTTACTATTTTTATTGTCGGCCGATCTGCCAGTATAGGGCAAACGGCTTCGTCCAGCTGCACATCTGCAGCTTTTTTCCCTGCCTCCATCGCTCATTTCTGATATGGGAGTAAATAAAATTATTTAAATTAAATTGATATGTATACGGCAGACTCATGTTTTGCTACATATAAGTCGTAGCTAGGTCTGCAGCCAACCAGTCCGCAGAACCTCCGTCATACGGGGGTTCGGAGGACGCCGCAACGTCATTGGCACTGACGCCAGCTCGTCTGCTTTGCTGTCGCTTCTACAGCTACCCACCAGAATCGTGAGAGTTCGTAACATTATTCGGTATCTCATGTGACGCAGAAACTTTCCTATCATTTCGGAGAGACTCCCACGGGGTATTCACTGGACGCCATACTTGAGGGCGATGTTTAGAGCGCATGCTCAGAACAAGCTCACATTTATAGCCTGCTAAGACTGGCAATCTTGATGGTGCGGAATGCACATTGCAAAAGAACTGCGGAAGCTCGCCGTCAGAACGCGCACAGCAGCCGCGCAGACAGCTATGGCCGCCAGTGAATAGTCCCTATTGACAAGGCGAATGAGTCCTGTGGCTGGCCTCAAGATCGTTGAGCGTTTATCAATATATCCTTATGTCGCGTGTCGGCCAAAAAACAAAAAAGCGGTTTGTATTTTGTTTGTCTTTCGTGGACCTTTGACTTGCTCGCCCCACCTGAGAATCGGCGGCACAGACGCCGGGACTCCATTGCTGGCTGAGGACGAAGTAGTCGTAGGTGGCGTTTGGGGAGCCAGCGGGTGTCCTGCGGCGATCCGGGCGAGCTCGGCCCTGCGACGGGGACCCCGGTGGCGAGGGTCGCCGACTTCGGAGGACAGGACCGACGGGACTGGGCGTTCGCTGTGCTTCACGGGCCCAACTGCACATGCGCAGATTACCAAAAGCTGGGTTTTAGCAACTATATATATATTATACATAACAAAACTAACTCCAGACATAAAAAAAAGAAACTTTTAACAATATATTACCTATGTTTCATGATTTCTAGTTTGTACCTCAACTTCATGGTTTACGCGCATTATACAGGATGTGTCGGATGTTCCATTGATACCCGTGAGTGATTTTTTAGTGTTCTTATTCTTATTTTCTAGTGCGCGCTATAATGATGTGCTAGGACCCGTCAAAAGGCAATATTGTCTTCTTTCGACCTTGCCCTGCAGACTTTTTTTGTCCGTAATAAAAAATTCAACATGATACAATGCAAAACAATAAATATGTACTTCAGTGACCACAATAACCGAACCGGCCACTTCGCGATTGATAGAGCGCGTACAAGAATATGCTAGTCACTCCGTTAAGGGATATAGACCAACTCATGTTTACGAAACAAACCGGAGCGCCCCTAGCAGACGCCACCTGCGCCACGCATGTGCGATGGAGTGTGGGCAAGTGAGTGAGTGAGAAAACGTATTTATTGAAGGAAGGGATACATCACGATATCTTGATAAAGTCGTCCAATCGTGACGGGGAAAGGGGATTATGGGAAGAGTAGGGGGAGGAGCCTAAATGTAACAGGAAATCTCCGATGAGCGGACAAAACAAATCAGGAAATCGAGAATATGTTTGCGGTGCGGGTGCTCGAGCCTGGGGCGGGTCCAGTCCTCATACGTAGCTGGTCTTAATTGCCTCTTCAGTGAATGAATTATGGCGTTGTCACGATGCCCTGCGACCCCCGCACGTCCAGACGAGATGGATCCACGTGGCTTAGGATCCCGCTGTGCCTGCAGAGCGGATCGATCGACCGACGTCTTCGGGTGCGGACGGGCGGTGAAACCTCGCCAGCCAGATGGGGGTAATTGCCGTCTTTGTTTGAAGCCTGCGTAAGCAGACCCGTTCCCACCTGCTGTAACCAGAAGCTCGCCGTCGCCCATAAACAAACCATTGCAAGGCGATGTTGTCGGTGTCGGTGTGAGTCCCCGTGTTCTTTTTCGCGTTGATATTGTTGAGTCCACGTCTTCCTGGCGATTTCTGACTACTTCAGCGGCTTCAGCGAAATGAACGAGGTTTGTAAAGGGCCGCACACACCGGCGAGAATAACGCGCGTGGCATCGACCGATCGCGGCGAATGTCACGTGACAGCACAGGAGGCCTCGCGCCGCACTCTTGAAGCATTCGAGCAGCGCATGATTTCACGCGCTCCAACCGATTTTGCGGAACGCGTTTGTCAACGCGATCGGTGCGCCGCGCGCGTTTTCTTGCTTGTGTGGGCGGTCCGTTACACCGCAAAATGCCGCGTGAATAATGTGACATGCGGCAATTCATTCCGCATGGACGCCACAGAATGGGCGCTAAAGCCTGATTCGAACGATGAGATTCTGCTTGCTATATTCAGTCGCGACGTCGCTCGGGCTGCAAAAGCGTGAACCGTAGCTGAGATATTTGACGTCGATACTGAAATTCGCAAGCAGAACCGGCCAAAGTAAATCGGGCATAACAAGTCGGTGATTGCCACTGGTAACAATGATCAACATCTTCTCGTATCTACTGTTTACACTGAGCCTAGTTACCCCAACCCACCTTCAAACTTAAGTCTTTTGAGGCCTGCACTTACTTCTTATCGCAATTACTGGGTCAACGTTTGATCTACGCGCCGCTGTCGTTTGAACGAGCAGACGACAAAAAGCAGACAAGTTTGAAAGAGCAGACGACAGTTCGAACGATCAGGCAGCCGTTTGAACTTTGACGCACTGAACGTAGTCCGCAGGTGGTCCGTACAACTTGGCGTTTGTCCTGCGTTCATGTTGGAACAAAACAAATAAATCTGACGACCACAAGTATCCGTTAATTCAACCCAAAGTACTTCCCGCACAAGCAATCGTGGTCCGACGGCGTCTGGTTTTTATTTTTCACGGCACCTATTAACGTTCTCGGACGAACCGAGCAGGCAGAAAACACATGAAAACTGACCTTCAATTACCTTTTCCGACTCGCTTGGTACAGCCCCAGTCGCAGGCGTTTTGACGAGAAGGCAGGTTTTTGTCTGTTTTGTTCCAAAGACAACACAGGAATGTACGTCCCGCATGGTGACTTCCGCCCACAGCCCCAGACCGGAAGTGCGCCGGACGCGCCACCACCGCGCCGTGACGTAACAGAGCTGAGGTCGTGTATAGCGATGCGCCACAATCCCCTCCCACGCCATCATATTTCAACCAGGTAGTGTTCCTTCGTGTTTACGCAAATATTCCGCTACCGAGGTGCGCGTTGCGTTCACATCTCCGGGGATCGGTGCATACCGCTCGGCCGCAAGAAGGACACGAGAAGCTGGACACGGAAAAAATAGACCTCTATCCAAGCAGGCCCAGCCCTCGCGCGTCCTTAGCCGCGCCAAGGACGCGCGGTGTGGGCTGCTTGCCTTACTACGACGCCGCGGCTCTCATGAGATAATATAAATATCACCATCACTATCACTATATATATGCTGGTTCACACACTTGTCACCGCTTACGACCGGAGATAAGGCTTAAAAAACCAGTTTTTAAGCCTCTTGTGACGCGTACGATCGTCATCGAAGCAGCGCAGCAGGTCGTAAGCAGCCACAAGAGGTTTAAAACCGACTTTCAAGCCTGTCCAGGTCAAAGAACTCGTCGTGGCCACTGCCTTTCCTGATTCGTCCACACTGGCACGCCCCAATAACCTGCCCCTATTACACCCATCATGTCTGCAACCTTAGGTGGGGCCGGCATCACCCAAAATGGCAGCGCACGGGGTTCTCTTGCAAACCTGTATACTCGGCGTCAACTATTTCATGCTAGACTGCCAAGGCTGGCGTGCCTTCCGCAGTGCTCCTGCTCCGCGCTGTGGCGAGAGCACGTGGCTTCGTCTTTCGCTTTGTTCGCATGCGCTCGCACAACTAGCTTTGGCAAAGTGGGAGCACCACGGACGCTAGCCTTGGCAAAGTGGCACAAAATAGTTGACTCCGAATATAGCACGTATCGGATACGACTGCTGGAACAGAGTCCTACGTTGAATTGAGACACTCTTTTTGAGCTCCAGAACCGACCACCAAAGCTTCACGACGTTTGTGTAAAACATCGTTTGTCCTATCAATGTTGTAATATTTTTAGGCTTCTTTTTTTTTTCGGAACCCACACCAACAAGACAAAGATACGTGTTTGATGTCGCTGGACACAGAGCGTTCTTGGAACGGCTTGGGTGCATACCAATGAAACAAGCCCAACAGGTCCAGCGCAGGCGGCCGCGTCCAGTTGCAACGAAACGTGAATGAAAACCTCCTTGGCGACACTGTGACAAGGGGACCCTGGACTCGTCCCATGGTTTTACTCACTATGGAAATTAATGTATCGTACTGGCATGCGGTCGTGCGTCACCACTGCCTGCTAGGAGTCGTACTGTAGCCACAGCTAGCAGTCGTACTGCACAGGCTAAATGTCTCATCTGCAGCAGAGACACGAGACGTCCATTGGGGCTGACGAAGTTTCCGCTTTCTAAACATACACACAATACACTTTTTAGCTCTAAAAAGCGCGTAATACAAAACAAATGGAAAGTTGTACTGAGGCTTTGACCTGAACACCGATATGCTACCTGTATAGCTGCCCAGCAGCCGAACTTCGGTTTCTGCTTTTAAAGCACGAAATGCTTTTTAACGCTATACCTCCAATCCAAAAAATTTCGTCCGTCCGTCCGTCTGTGCATTTTCCGCTAACTTTAGTGGGGCATTAGGCGTCACGTGACGTCACCTGACGTCCCGGGACCTATGCACTTTGGGGAAATTGACGGCACGCGACCTATACGCTAACTTTAGTTTCTCGCTAAATTTAGTGGGAAAATTCACGTCCTGGGGCCAAAACATCAAGTCAGTTTCCCACCAAATTTAGCGAAAAATTGACGTCATGTGATCTATACACCGATTCAGTTACTAGCCAAATTTAGCAAGTGGAAATAGACGTCGCGTGACCTTGACGTCAAGTGGCCTATAAAATTATTCATTTTCCCCGCTAAATTAAGCGGCAAAATATACGTCACGGGACACACCAATTTCCTCACCAATAGATTGATCTCACAAGCCAGTTTGGCTACGCCACCGATGCCGCATTGAGTCTTTCCGCACGTGTAACAACTTGGCTGCAGCGCTGCGCCTGCAGTGCACGAACCGTCTCGTGCGCTGCCACCTGCCTCCTGTTCACTAAAGTTTCGGCAGGCGTCACGCGCGATGCGCCGAACGTTTGGTGAGATCGGTCTATTCCCTATATTAGGGTTCCGTGTTTTCGGATAAATCCGAAAGACTCCGAAGAACACCCGCCGGTAAGATTTGCGTCAATTCGGATTTATCCGGTAAACTCCAAACTTCAATTTACCAATGCTGAAAAAAAAAAAGAAACACGCAACCCTTCCCCCCCCCGTATTTTACATATAAGCTTGGTCAGCGCACAGTGTCAATGGTCTTGAGAAAATTCCACCACCGTTATCTTCGACAATCTCGGACCACTATCAAAAGGGGTTTTACCGCTTATCTCGTCAAGGTTCGTTCGGGACAACGTGTGATTGTACTTTCGGGTCACGACAAGAGCCACTGTCCCGGGTTCCAGTTTGGGCCATACTATTTGTGAAAAGGCAGTAAATCTGCAGGCAAGCTGGTGACAGTTCATCATGATGTTTAAAACCCGAGCAATTGGTCAGGGAAAAACAGGAAACTTTGGAGTCGAAGAAGAAAGTCACAGGAGAAGGCGTCTCAAAGGAAAACTTCGAAGTAGAAGGAAAAAGGCACAGGAAAAGACGTCTTAATTGAGACGTCTTCTCCTGTGCCTTTTTGCTTCGACTGCAAAGTTTCCTATTTTTCCCTCACCACAGTCTCGGGTTTTAAGCATCATGATACTATTCGTGATTCTTAGAGAAGGAGGGGTTGTGTTTTTGTAAGTGAAAGCTATGAACCATAGAGATTTTTCGAGAAGGGGAATAGGGGTGGGCAGTTGAAGCTTCTATATCACAAGCCATTAACACTCTGACTCCGCGCAGCCGCGGGGTATGGGATGAATACGAGCTTCCCAGCGACTACCTGCAGGAGCTTATTGATTTTAAGGTATCGACGTTTATCGAAGCAACACGCGTGTGAAACCTTTGTCGCGGGACAAATTGGTATTGCCAATGGCAATGGCGCCAACGCCAAATCAGGCTTCGGATATATTAATTGATACAAGCGCGTTCTTTTGAATCCAGCACACGTTTACAGCGGGATAATATGTATTTTTATTTTTGAAAGATAGGAAACACTGCAAAATAGAGCTCCGAACTTCGGAGAATTGGGAATGTAGCAAAAATAAAATCTGAATTTTCGTAAAAAATAAACTCCGAAAAACACCCTCCGAATTTGACGAAAAATAAACTCCGAAAACACGGAATCATACCTATAATGCATTTCATGAATTCATAGTTAAGACTGAAGGTGAAGGTCGCTGCCAATTCTTTTTGTTAGTTTGTATCGGCGAACAACACGAGGGTTCAAGCGAAATGGAGACGCTGTCTTGATGATTACGGCCTTAATGGCGTAAAAGCTACCGAGGTCATATTACGCCATTCAGTCTCTGCCTTCTGAAAAGTCAGATATTCGGAATGCAGCTACGCTCTGTCCACCAAAAATAACCCCCACCCCTCCCCCTTGTACACAGAAAGGGGAAAAAACCTGCTGCCAATGAAAGGAAGCTTCTCTCTTGTGTTTGCTACCATAAAATACCTATTACAAAATATAACTTCCGACGGAACGAGTTAATGTTTCCAGTAGTTTGTACTTGACGGTGATAATGTATTTTTTTTATTTCTACTTAATTAGTTTGTACTTGACGGCGATGGTGTATTTTTTTTTCAACTCATTTATATTGTTTATATGTTTGACGACGACACTTCGAAACTTTACTCCATTACTTTTTAGTAATTTGTACATGTATGATCGTAGGCCGCTCTTGCCCTTTCAATGATCCTATTAGACTAGTAAAACTTGCACATGTCTTTTGTTTTTGTGGCCCGCGTGGCTATTTCCGGCTTTCCGGTTTTTGGACTTTCACCGTTTTTGTTTTTACAACTTTAAAGGCATCTAACATATTCCTCGCAGAATGAATCAGGTTCATTATATTTCGTGTAGTCATTTCTTGTTGGAAAGAAACGTATTAAAATTGTTATCTTAGTTTCTATTCACGCTTCAGTTGATTCCGACTGTGTAGAAATTATTCACGAGGTCAGCTGTAAGAGCGCAAGATCAAATAATTCTGTGGCATGTTTGAACGATCATGTAAATTTTTTTTTAATGTCGTACGTGGTTTCCATAGTACAGCGGGTCCCCAAAAAATATTTGCAATGTTTTTTTTTTATTTGTTTTTTTCACCGCAAAATTAAACAAAGTATTGCCGAATGCTCATTCTCCGCCAAAATGTAGCGCTAGAGCTCCGAACCAGATGCCAAAGTTTCATAACTAACCGTTATCTCATTAGAACGTTATAAATTGATTTCTGAAAATTCGATTGGAAAAATGGTGCCCGTGTTCGCCCGCTTTCGGTGACTGGCGCCATTCTAGCTTCATGTATTCGAGAGTGCCATCGGCCGCTATTTTCCCATTAATACTTTCAGGAAACCATTTATAACTTTTTAATGAGATATAGTTAGTTCTGAAACTTTGGTCCCTGGTTCGGACCGCTAGCACTATATTTGGGCGAAGAACTAGTTTTCGGCAATGCGTAGTTTATTTAGGTGGTGAAAAAAAAAACTGTGTACATTTTCTTGGGAGGACACCCTGTACATATATACGCCGGCATTGCCCGTTCGTCTGTGCGAGAAAAAGAGAAACAAAGAGAGAACATTGCCTTTGAAGCGTCTTTCATTCCGAATAAAACCACGCAGGTCTCGATATGGACGAGCTGGGGCTCTAACCTTAAAGGGGCGATGCAACTATTTTTGTATATTTGCGCAAATACCGCTTAGAACGGATCCCTGACGTTAATGACCTGTGAAATACCCGTTCGTTTTTCATCACGCGCGATCGAAGTCGCAGAAAAAATAAAGAAAAACGAGCAGAGTTCACCTCAACTCGCAGCCAGAACAAGCGGCCACGCGATCTGGAGCTGGTTATCGGCCCAAATCGAGCGTCCGCGCCATGCTCGGGTCCAATCAATGAGCCGCATTCGAAATATCGTCACTGGCGGTACTGCTCGATCGCGCGCTACCAGGCTGTGCGAAGGAGAGATTGAATGAGAAACTCGGTTTGTCCTCGAAAGTACAGCGCAACAACAGAGTTTCGGTCAGTGGCATTGAATGCGAGTATCCTTTAGTCTCACTAGTGCCAGTAAGTTCGTGTAAAGTGAAAAACATTCCAATTGAATATCGTTGCACCGCCCCTTTAACGCCTAGCGAAACAAGTCGCCGAAGAATAGGACCACCGTGATTGAACGACCATAAAGTGCAAGCGCGGCACCGGCCAATCACCGTCACCGATTTGCCTCGCCTTTATTTTTTTACTGCTTGCAGGTTGAAACGTCAGATTAGTGTTTCGTCGCCCATGACCAGACCGCCTATTGGTCGATGCGCGACGAGCTGTCTGTGATCTATAAGCCGCAGTACAAACGCGAGAGCGATCCTCCCCAGCGATGAAAGAAAATCTAATATACAAAAGGAAGGCAGCGGAACTTACTCTTATCACGACTCCTATTTAGTCGCTTGATGCGGTGCCGCTATCAAGCAGTCGGCAGTAGCGTAACTTTGCCGATATAACCCGCGGGCACTCCAGCCAACTGAAGGTTCAACTTACACCCCTTTGAGGTCCGCGTGGCGTGTGTACCGAAATCTGGTAAAGCCAGCAACAGGTACTAGATGAAAAAAATTGCATAACGTTGATTTCTGGCTCTTTCTTCTTCGACTTTAAAGCTGCGTCCACACTCTTAGATTATACAAAAGACAGTCTGCAGATAATAGGGAGTTTTAGGGAACCATTTTTTGCACATCCGATACGGTACGATAAGCCCTCCGGTACGAACTGCGCATGTGCGAGTCTTCTGCGGTAGCGCATGCGCAGTTGGTACCGGAAGGCCCATCGAACCGTATCGGGTGTGCGAAAACGGTTCCCTTAAACTCTCTATTGTCTGAAGCGTCCTTTTTCTTTTTTGGCGCGACGGTTTTGTCTGGTTGGTTGTACGAAATCTGTTTGGCTGAGATGTTCGAAGCATACATACGTATGAGGAAAGACGTGCTTCGAAAATGTCTGAGGTGTGCTCGCCGATAATTGGGTCATTACATCGGCAACGATACACCCATGCGTTTTGTATGACGCATGCACGAGTAAGTGTGACTCCGGCTTAAATACGAATTATCTTTTTCCTTCACCAAAGTCTCGGGTGTTACCTATTATGATCGTATATCCATCACCAGCTTGTCAGCACACTCACTATATTTTTCAACGACACCCTATTCACCGATAACTTAAGAAACGCGGGGGCGTGGCGATGTCCCGGGCATCTCATTATCTCTCGGCTGACCAATCAGTATGCGGCACTGGCCCGCACGAGTGGCCGAGGAACCAATCGCGAACCAAGAAGCGTGAATATCGTAAGCCACGCCCTGCTTTTCTTTAAGCTGGCCGTTACCATGCAGAACGCAACTTCGTCTGCTTCTTTCGTCTGGGGTGACGTCAGAACTCCGAGCTCTGATTGGCTCTGATTGAAGGATAGTGGGTGGACCTCGAGGCAGCTAGCATTGGTGTCTACCCACTATCCTTCCCATCGAAGCCAATCAGAGCTCGGCGTTGTTCTGACGTCACCGCAGTTCCTGCTCAAGAAGCAGACGAACTTGCGTTCCGTATAGTCAGATCGGAGAATTTGAAGCCGCCTCTGTGGATATACATGATCCGGTGCCCGCCATAAGAGCGACAGTGTCACAGAGCCGGCCTAACCATAGAAAGATTGCGGGCTGCTCTGGGCGGCAACACATGTAATACCCCAGTTTTGCAGGCACGTTGAAAAAGCTTTCGAAACGAACTCCTTTAAAGAATCGACAGAACCAGCGCACGCCGATGGGCATGCGCAGTAGTCGAGATCACGAGCTGATTCGCCGATTCTTTCGAAGGCGTTCGTTCTCAGAAACCGCCTGTTTACGGACACCTGAAAAAAAAAAACATCTTTCACAATGAACTTAATTTAAAAATCGGCGAATCATATCGCGATCTAGTCTCTTCTGCGTATACCCATCGGTGTATTGTGATTCACGGCCGATACACGAAATGAGTTTGTTCTGAAAGCCTCTTTGAGTGCCCGTAAAACACGGACGTTACTTCGACGCACCCTTTTCCGTACAGCTGTCGTACATGCGGGATCGTCGAGATATTCGTAATCGTAAACGCACTCACCTGTCGGCTATAAGAGCGAGGAGAAAAACAGCCACTGCAACCGAGACGGCGGCAGGCGACGCCATCTTCGAGTCTTTGGATGGCCTTCCGACGACGACTTCGCCGAAACTGAAAGGGGACCCCCAGGGGACAAGGAAAGACGGGGACACAATCCTCCTAAATCACGAAGAGAGTGCTTCACGGCTTCACGGTCACTGTTCTCGCTTCCTCTCGCAGGAGCTCAATCCGGTTTGGAAAACGATCCCCAGCGTGAGTGTTCCGAGCGAGCAGACGACGTCCGTCTCTCGCAATCGAGATTTCGTAGCAGACGACGCGGCCGTCCGATCTGGCCAATCAGGAGGGCGGCCTCGAGTCATGAGGTTTCCTTATCGTTCGCTCGATGAAACGAAAGCCGGGGAAAAGGCAGGCACGAACGGCGCTATAACTTACGAGAACGTCAGTTTCTACTTCTATTAATTTTGTTTTTCAACGTCATTATTATGTTTATCACGCGTGATGTCGACTCAACCTTACTTCGCAGATTTTCGTTTTGTTTTATATAATATGTGTTGTGCATATGTTTAGCCAGCGGGAAGTTATAGCGAGTTATTCACTGGCGGCCATGGCTATGTGCGTGACTGCCGAGTGCGTGCTAACGGCCAGCTTCCAGAGTTTTTTGCATCGTGCTTTCCACACCATCAATATTGCCGGTCCTAGTAGCCTATTAATGTGACTCTTGCTATACCGCTGGAAGGCTATGCGCGAGCTCGTGCGTGACGCGCCCTTATCGCGAGCGAGCTGACTGCCGAGATTTATCATAGGAACAAGGAGTCCAGCTGTAGCATTTCCTGCGATATCAAGCTCAACAGTATAAGCACCATTGATGTGCTCGCGAGCATGACTGACAGCGGAATCGTAGGCGCCCAGAACATCCCCACTACCAGGGGTCTAAACTCGTTTGAGCGTGGCAGCTAAATAGCCCACACTCCAAAATGTCGAAGGTCAACATAGGGCGGGGAGAGGGAGAGAGGGTTAATATATATTAAGACACAAAAACAGACAAAACAACAAACAGCGATCGTGTTTTACGTTGCAAAGCAGCCGAGTCTTTCAGCGACACCCAGAGATTTCATATAGAAGGGATCTCGTGCTGTTTGCTTGTTTTGTAAAATAGCCGTTTTTCCAGTGCCGTCTTTAGCTTTGATTTATTCATACAACTACATCAGCTTTGTACCTGGTGTGATTGCAAGATTGAAAATATCACCATCCAGCCAACGCGCTGGAAGTTTGGAATAGCTATAAAAACTAAGCACACAATCGTAACTACGTCGCTCGATTCACTCGAGAATTATCCGATTTAAATATGTCTCGAAATAAATTCTTTTCGTGCTGTAGCTTTTGTTTTCTCATGAAGATGTTTAAAGCAGAATTACAAGAAAATACTTGAGTCTTAATGGTGTATAAGACGAAACAATCCTGGATCTGAAAGAAAATAGATTAGTGCCTAATACGTTAAAACGTAACAAGACCAGGGGCCCTATGTTGCGCTTTTTGGACTCCCACGGCGACTAGGGAGAAGAAGTGGCGTCAAAAGCGCAGCAAACGCAGATTGGATGTTGACTGGTGAGAGTCGCTGATGACGAATTTCCGCAGAAGAAACATACAATCTGCGTTTACTGCGTTGTTGACGTCACTTCCTTCTCCTTAGTCGCCGTGGAAGCCCAAAAGGCGCAACATAGGGCTCTTGCGCTACGTTTCCACTGGAAATGAATAGACGACAAGAGGTCATTATTTATTGCGCATGCAGCGCTCTCGAGAACGGGAGCTCGCAGCCACGGGACTCATGCGGGCCGTGTCCAAGAGATTAGCGGGCCGCGTGTTTGAGACCCATGCCCTATACCTTTGTTACGTGGGCACACTTATCATAACTACAGCTTCGTTAAGCTGCAGTTACCACACTACTACTTTCGGACAACGTTACGCGGCTATACAGTCAAACCTATGGGCGCTCAAGATGTGCTTGCGCATCTAGAGTGCCCATCAAAGCTGGGCCCGTGCACTCTTTACTTCCTCTGGAATAGCCGTGCGAGATAACCGTGCTGATGCGTAATAACAGAAATGAAAGGCGACTTAACTGCGGTTAAGGGTGCCCGTGTAACAGGGGCATTCGTCAGCCCCGTTGGGTGCCTGGTGTCACCACTGGATAGATGAGAAATTTAGCCAGTGCAGAACAACTGCTACGGCCTGGAATCTTTGACATGCATCTCGCTCGACCGCACACGTGTACGATGATTAATCAAGATTCGAACGGGCAGGGATGGGCAGTGTAACCCAGAATCCCTGGATACTACAGCACGAGCTTCCGCACCACGTACGTCCTCCAAGCTGCGGTGCGTTAGAAAACTCAGCCACCAAACTTTTTTTCTTTTAGATTGTTTGATTTGCATATTTGATACCCTCGCTGTTTAGTAATAATAATGAAACACGTTTGGCGTCGCAAGAGCGAGCAGACTAATATCAACCTGATTAAACTTTCAGGTTAATAGTATTCATGCTTTATATTTCCGCTCTTGCCATAACTATATCTATTTTAATTTGGGAGTTCGACAGTTGCGCAGAAAAACAAATAACACATATGCCATTGGAGGCCACCGGCCATGCGGTGCCACGCCTAATAAATAATGATGGACTGAGTATTTACAGGGGGAACTTCCCTCAAGCTAACTTTTGCAAACCGGTCTCCACCCAAGTTCTAGTTTACGTGACGCTAACGGTTTCTTCAAGAGCAAAAAATGGAGTTTGATTACAAAGGCAGGGGAGGAACTTTTCAGTTTGTATAGGGGTATTCACAGAAAACAAGGGATGTTTTTCAGGGAGCGATGTGCGCGACGTCCGTGATCGACGGAATCAGCGGAACTTCCTCCCCGGCTCAAGCATTGCCACCACCGATATACACGGACGGCGGGAAGCTGAGAGTGATGTCAGTGTTATCAGACGCATTTAGCTCTCGCACTCTCGACAATAGGGCTGGGTGCGCGCTGACGAGAGTAGAAACGTCCAGGCGTACATGACACGGCGATACACGATTATGACAGCAGTGCTGTTAGAGGCAGAAGACGAAGAACTGCTTCCTGGTATAAGAAAGTATGCTTCTTGAATGGTCGGGCGCAACAGAAAGGACGTGGAATCAACAACCAATTGTATCAGGAGCGGCCTTAGGACGGCATTGATCATTATCGAGGACTCCTTTCGGGTGCCTCGGACGACATGAGGGCAACAGACGCAAACCACAACTAAAGCCACTCCATAAAGGCGTTTTTCACCAGTACCGCCAACCATTGTTGTGGATACGCACTAAAGGCACGTGCCACGAACGGGTGCTCCTCCGCCATTCGCTTCTAAGGGCCGCTTAGTTTGCTGATGCGCCGCCGTTTAGCTTCCAAGGGCCTCTCATAGATACGGGCAGTACGGGCCTCGTTGCACTGGTCACATTTGACGATTGGTTTCCAGACAAAGGCAAGCACACCATGTCATTTGCACCTTTATTTCCTCTTCGTTTTCCCCCAATCTAATAACAATCTCCCACCACTGCACTGCAAAAGCTGCGCAGGAAACCGATTTCGAGGAATAATTGTTCATCACGTGCTTCTCTCGCGGTTTAGCCGGAATGCAATCGACATCAACTTAACGTGCCCCGTTTATTTATCGTGTGATCAAGAACTGCCATTTACGACAGGTACCTTCAGCTAAAGGGACCTAAGCTAAAGGTACCTTTACGCTGCCGTGTGAATGGGGTATTAGCCACATCAAGCTTGGCGATTCCGATGCCATCGCCGGCATTTCGTTGAGCAAAACCTGTAAAGTTGCCAGACACGCGAATAGAGTACCGCCAATCGCAAAGAGATCCCACGCCAAGGCGGAGATCCCACGCGTTTGTGCAGCTCAGTGAAAGCTCCCCATTCCCCTCGGATGTCTACATCAACGCGACTCTGAGCAAAAGCGTGACGTTGGTACCACGTGATGCGCACCCCGGTGAGCAAAGGCAGCGGTTTGTCCCGCGTCTGAATACCCCTTATCCGACGTTGTTTATTTGTAGTGGATGAAATGAAAACTCCCGCGACGACACAGTCTGATTGTGAAATCCCACAAAAACAAGATACTTCGGGGTAGTCAACAAACGCCATTGCGCGTGACCTTACAGATTAGACAAGGGGAATGGCTGCAAGTCCATATAGTCATTGTAACAATGCGGGCTGCTTCAGGCTGAAACATGTTTGTAGTAAAAACACTCGTAATAAAAATAGTAAAAAATCATAACCAACAGTTTTAGTAGTCTCACGATAAAGAAACAGTCAAACAACGCGTTCATTGCGAGACATATTGAATGGTCTTAATACCAAGCTCGTTGGGCGCATTATGTGCAATTTCTTTCTTTTTTTGGCAATGTTAAGAGGGATGCGTCTGACACTTCGCGGCGTTTCTCGTCGAGCTCAGGCGTGTATGCCACTTGCGAGGCGGGGGAGAGGGGGGGTGCACTAAAGGTGACGTCACGAGCAGGCCTTGTCTTCTAGGTGTCATTGGTAAAGCCCCTTGGTGCGTCCCATGGAAAAATGAAGAAGAGGGGGCAACCTTACTAAAACACTCAGTTGGAAAGCTCACCCTGGAAACCCGGACCGACGGCGTCCACCGAGACCGAACTAAATACGATAACAGCGCCATCTTTTAGCTACGACTTGAAACATGAAAGTTGCTTTATATGGCTACTGCTAGAGTCACTGAATGTTCCCAGAGTACCGAAACTCCCAGGCTCGAAATGCCAAAATAACTGCTCAATCTTTTTTTTTTTTTTTTTTTTTTACAGTGGTCGTTATGAGTTTTTAAGAAACATGTCTTGCGTAAAAACAAACGGAGAAAGCTCTTTTTGAATGAACTTTTATTCGAGATAAGTACGGAATGGCAGGTGCGTGATGCTTTCTAAAATCTTTAATTTACAAGGTTTTCCAGCCATGTCTTACCGGTAATTTCAGGTAGCGCGTCCTAACTTCGGAAGTACGTCGTGGGGCGTCCACTTCTGAGACGGGGGTCGCAACCCTGAAACCCCTTCCGCTGTATATGTTTCGGCACCAAAATGGCCGTTTAAAGCCAAAATAGACCGGTCACAGTAGACGCTGTCGAATGCGATACTCCCGAATCAATGCAAGAAGCGGTGCAGTTCCCCGAGTGGCCGGTGCGGGAGAAATGGCGGCGTTGAGATCACCATTAGCTCGGGTTTCGAGCACGAATCGGTGCCACTTTTTCAGAGCAGGCTCTACGGCAGTTTCCCAACTGAGTTGTTCTAGTAACGTTGAGAAGAGGCGACATGCCTGCTCATGCCAGCCAAACGAGTAAGTCCCAAGTGAAGCCGGAAGTTGAGGTCGCGGTCGGTTTGAAAGGCCCCTGAGGGTGACCAAAACAGCTCTTGGTGACCAATCAACTGTCGTTTCCGTCCAGTAACGTCTTTTTGTTATTGCTCGCTTTTGGGCATCGTTGGGGGATGCTTCCCTCCGAACCGGATGTCTCCCCAGGCTTCACCTTTGATGGCGTCATGTCGTCTCCGGAAGCTTCCTACCTCCATGGAGCAGCCCTTGGAAGCGAATGGTGGCGTAAGTGACTTTATGACATTTGCTGGATCGCGCTTCCCTGCTCCGCGAGTGCGGCCACTGGACGGCCATCTTGCATGCAGTGAAATCGCGTTTTTGCTAATAGCATTTCAGAGGCTGGCGGCAGCGTACTGAAGACACGTTTTCTTCTCGTTCGGCGTCATTCGCCGAAGACGTTTCTTAAACTCCTGTGAAAACAGTGAGACTGCCTTTGAGAACACGTAGAAAGTTTTACGAAAGCGCAGCGCCGCAGGAAAAAGGCGCAAATTGTCTAAAGCAAGTTAGCTCCGGTCTCGCGGCGTGATCAATGCTTCCTTCCGACTCCGAAGTGCTGCGTCTCTGTGCCTTCGCACGCATGGATATCGATTAAGAATCGACTTCGCGGCAAAGATTTGGAGCTATGTCGCGCGTAGATGTCTTTGCATCATATATGGGACACGGAGTTCTGAATCATCCAGCTGTTCCGGCGAGTTACTATCAATAAAGGGCAGCCCCAATAGAGCAAAACTGGGGAGCAAGGAAGGTTTTCGAAGGGAAAAGTACAAGACGGGCACATCGTCACTTTTGAACAGTGAAGCCAGGGACGTCGGAAGTGTTTGGTAGGAAAGGTGAAAGGGTGGGGGGGGGGGGGTTCCGCAGAAAGAAAGATTTTGTTGCACTGAATTGATTGCCATAAGCGTCTAGTAAACAAAGAAAAAAAAACACTACCCCCCCCCCCTTTTCCGTCGTCACTGGACACTGGATCAAGCTTGTTTCTGGACCGCGAGTGCCGCAAGTTACGAATACATTCGTCAGAGTAAAGTAATACACTGCTCCATGAGGCACATACGGCTTCATGCACATTGCACTCGCAAAACACATCCACACGGCGTTGATTCTTCATCAGTATCCAAGCGTGCGAAGGTACAGAGACGCAGCACTTCGGCGTGCCAAAAAAGCTTTGATCACGCCGCGAGACCGGCGAAACTTGCTTTCGACGAGTTGTGCGTTTTTCCTGCGGCGCTGTGCTTTCGTAAAAATTTACACAGGGGTTTAAAAACCTTCTTCGGCGAATGACGACGAACGAGTAGAAAACGTGACTCCAGCACGATGCCGCCAGCCTCTGCAAAGCTCGCAAAAACGCGATTTCGCTGCATGCAAGATGGCCGTCCGGGTGGCCGCACTCGCGCTGCAGCGACCACGCGGAGATGCGCGATCCAGCAAATTGTCATAGAGATCAGTGGGTGGCGTAGCGCTTGCTCGTGGCGTACGTCAATGGTTGTCGGTCCTTGTATGAAACGCGAAGAATGAAATTTATCGAGGGGTTTTCGGGCAGGAGAGGCAGCGCAACTCTCCTTCGGAAACGCTCATCGCACTTCGGACTGCCGCCACTTGGTGTCGTCTTTATGTGAGAAAAGAAAGATTTATTCCGACTTGCGACGCTTCTACAAGATAGTGGCAAATCGGCGATGTGCCAGTTGGTATCTGTGGACGCACGCGTGTGCGCTCGCTCTCGGATTTCCCGGAGGAAATATGAAGCGTTCGCGTGCGTCCTATCAATGACACGCGGGCCGTGTAGTTCTTTATCGGGGAGGCCGGGAAAACCTTGAAGCGCACGCAGCATCCTCATTTCTGTCGCTAACGCCTCTGCGCAAGCTTACATAAAACCTGCTACATAGCAAAGCCGAAGTGGCAAATTTTCGACGTCACCTACTAAATAAGGCGGCCTGCTTTCGGTGAGAACGCTACAGCGGTTTATCCAGGTCCAGGGTTATCGATTGAGGGGGAAGGGGGGGGGGGACAAATATGTTGGAGGGGCTCTGGTGTTTCTTTCTTTCCACAGGCTCGTGTTTCTTTAAATAGCTTTTTTTTTTCTTACCAGAACAGCTCTTCGAAACCCCAAGAACCAAAAGGCAATCAAGCAAGGATCAGAACATATTAAGTACAAAATCAAACTCAAGACAACCAGCAAAAAACAAACAACACAAGACAACGTAGATACAGGGAACGCATTCTAGACAATACACGAAAAAGAAAGAATAAAACACTTAGGGGGAAGAACAGACTTTCAAAGAGCAACGATATTTCTGAAGTTATTCATCACACGGAATTCTGACGCTTATCACAATTTCCACTATCATGACTATCAATTAATGTCGTTGCTATTTGAAAGGATGCTGTATGTCTGTATTCGTCCCGCGTTAAATATTCTATTCTTTTTTTTTTTTTGAGCCAGACAAAGGAGGGATAATTTTTATTTAAGTTAATAACGACCGCTGACCAGGCCCGTTCGGTGGCTGAGGATTCACTAGCTGTTTTGTTTTATTTATTAACCATTACTAAAAGAAATATTGTTCTTTAGTTAGTGCTCTTCCCTTTTTCATGTACTTCAATTGGCTTTAAGTCTGTAATGCTAACCGAGGAGCAAACAGGGGCAACTTTTCTAACCATCCTATTTCAAACTTCCTCAAATTTGTGTAGCTTTTTTTGGTACTAAACTAATCCATATTAATTTCTGCACCCATGCATCAGGTAATGGCTTTCTACTTAAAAATACGCCTACGTATAAACCAATTTTTGTCGAAAAACAGATGTTTACTTGAGCAGCTTCAGTTTATCAGCGATCTTACCTGCGTAAGCGTTCACTTCGGTCAGAGCTCCTGGAGCGAGTACTGCCGTTCGGTTACCAAACGACGAGATTCCAACACTCACTGACTTGCCTCCATTGCAAGCTTAGCACCCGGACTGGTCCCCATGGACAGTAGCACGCGAAGTGTGCGCGTGAAGGTGGCCTAGGCAGGCTTGCGTTTCCATGTGCTGCCGGCACGTGCAGAGGCACGGCGGCGGATGCAAGCAGGGCGTCTGGCCGCCGTCATTTCTCTGCTCGTGCTGGCAAGTGGGTGCATTTTAAAGCTGGTTAATCCCTACGTTCACGCGCACGCGCACGATGCACATGCTTGCACAACATGGGTATGAAGCGTGATCTGCTCGCTTTCCGAAGTGACGAACATGCGCCTGCTGGGCTGTAGAGTGTCGCACCGATCGCACGCTGGGTGAACAGTGTAAAGTGATCAGCTGATATTTTTTTTATTGACGTGCACGATGCTTCTGAATTAAAGGGGCGATGCAACAATTTCTGTACTTTCACAAATACCGCTTAGAACGAATCCCTGACGTTGATGACTCTATGAAACACGCGTTCGTTCTTCACCCCACGCAATAGAAGTCCCAGAAACAAATTAAAGAGAACACGAGCAGCGTTCACCCCTCAACTTGCAGCCAGAACAAGCGGCCACGTGACCTGGAATGGATTATATGCCGCCAATGTTAATCATAGCCACGCGTCTGGGGTTGGCAAAGCACAGGACACGCGCTGAGTTCCAGACATTGTTATGGCTCGGCTATTGATCGTCGTTGAAGCGATTGGACACGGGCCACTACCCGAATGCTTCTCGAGCTAGTAATTATCACGAGCCCAAATCGAGCGCCCACGCAATGCTCGGGTCCAATCTATGAACCGCATTCAAATATCGTCATTGGGGTGTATCTGTGATCCCCACGTTACGTCATCAAATTTTGCAAAGGAGAGATTGAATGAAAATGATCGCTTTTGTCCTTGAAATTACACCACAACAAAGGAGTTTCTTGGCCAGTGGCGTTGCGTGCGAGTATCCTTGAGTCCCACTAGTGCCAGTAAGCTCGTGTAAAGTGAAAAACATTCCAACTGAATATCGTTGCACAGCTCCTTTAAATACATTAAATATTTTGTATCGTTGAATACAAACAACAAATGCAGCAAATAAACTTACCTTATTTTATATACAGTTGTTTCTTTTTATAACACTTCTCCCCCTCCTTCCCCTCTCCCCCCTGCCCCCCCCCCCCCCCAAACCCAAAAAAAACACAAAAAAACACGATTTTTTTACATTTTATTTGTTGATGAGATGCGATATTGCAGAGACTGGGAAATACGGAGCTTCGATTTCGGGTCAGCTGGTACCACAAAATACTAAATAAATATGAATTTGCTAATCTACAGATGGCTGGGTTCTTGGCTGCAACAGACAGCGACGCACATTGAAATTAATAGGTTTTGTCCTGTCAAGCAACCCAGAGGCGTCGAAAACGCCTGAGTAGAAAGTCTAACGTTGCCATCAATGAGCGCGGAGAATGCAATGCATATTAAGGGTTGATTCTGAAGCAGAAGGTTACTTGAATTAAACTGTTGCGTATTCAACGCGGGATATGCCACTCGTACATCGGGTGGGTTTGCAGCGAATTCAAGACAGATAGAGCACCTTCGTTTGAAATTTTTATTATATGATTTGCTTTTCATGCTTCCCAACTATCTTCGAAATAATTCCATGATTGTTTTGAACTATTCGTAATCTACGCAAGATAGTATCTAGTAAATAATATTAAGATTATACTATACGTAGTGTGGCTAGCGATATGAGTTAGATTGCGCAAACGGCGACCGGGCCGAACAAACCACGCGGTCTAGCAGGCAGCGAGTGGAGGGTCAGAGAGGCGGTGGAGGTGGAATAAGTAAATGTTTTGACGTAGCCGCCATGCGTATTACCTCCCAATCCAGACGAGCGTACGATAGCCGTGCGACAGCGTGCTTCTGTACTGCCCGGCCGCCGTTTGCGCAATTCTAGACCCTATCGCTCGCCACTGTACAATATGAAATGCGAATTTACTAACCTAATTTAAATACTCTTCACGAGTATTTGGCTCCCAGGAAGATAATGTACAGATCAAAGCCAGATTGCAAAACGTCAAATCTAACCTGACCTGAGTATTTTGTCTTGTTTCTTTTGTTTCGCAGGCTGGAAGGTTCTTTATTTTTAATCTTGGATCCAGTGTTGGTCAGGCATTTCGAATCAGGTCTATTCTGCTTACAGGACTTCGAATCAGACCCGCTCATGCGACTCCAGCGACTGGGTTAGGGGCAATCTATCGTCGCAGTGAAAAAACAAAATGGGATTGGAAGCCCAGCAGTATGCAATATACTTATCCCAAACTCGAAGCGCCTCATCGCGGCGTAATGACACGTTATGATTTGTGGGAATCAGCTGGGCAGAAAAATCCATACAGCGCTCCGCACCTGGCCCACGGGTTCGCAGAATGCAGAGCGCGCGATGACGGATATATGGGAGTAGTCTATTCCATAATGTACTAGGCGCGTTGACACCATAAAGGAATCTAATGACAAGTCGTCACTACACTAAGAATCAAACACAAGCTCGACACATTTCTCGTGGCCAACCTTTTATTGCCAGTGAAAACGGTAAGAATAATATTTGTTGGCATGCAGTAGGTTAATGCAGCTACAGTTGCCATTTAGAGCGTAACATTACAGGAAAGAAAAAGACACGAATGATCTGTTTTAAATGAGTCACAAGTTTACTAGATCCTTGATTACATCACACACAGCCTGTGTCACATACAAGTGCGAATGCTGGAGCGGCATGTAGAGCGCAAATAAAGAAAGGAAACTCTATTAAGCTGTTCGCATGTGGAGCAAATCGTAAGGCAAACAACAACCATGCCTGTGTCGGTCGATGCACTACGGCGATTGTACACCGAAAATGGCGGAAAAAGCGAATGTCCGTTGCCAAAAACTTCGTTTGGTACAGGACGTACACTGCGAAACACTGTTGACAACAAAACAAACGCTTGACTGGATTTTTTTTTGTTTCTTCTTAGAATCAAAGGGCTAATATTAAGAACTACTAGTGTTGTGGAAAGGGCTTACTTGGGTACTCACCTGAGCGGTAAAGCTGGACACTCGACTAGTAACCTTTCGAAGTAAATACATTACAGCGGTAATTGTGTCGCACTGTTTGCGTCGTCTAGAAACGCTATCAAAGTACGTGAGACTGGTGCCTTTCCTTATTCCTCCGCCGTACACTACCGCGCACAACGTTACATGGCTATATTTATGATAGGAAAATAATAATGAAGGAATTAATTATACTTTTGCGTTGATCGGTGTACATAGGAGCTCTGAGAACAGGCATTCCAGACAAATGCTGCTTTGCCAAATAGCTGGTTTTGAGAAGCATTAAATCTCATATTCCCACTCCTCTTCCCCCCCCCAAATTTCATTATTTTGATCATGCCGACATAAACTAGGGATAAAATAACGTGTTGTGAATGAGCTGGGCACATGCTACGTGTGCGTGTGAAAGGTCACATCACTCGCGATCACATTGGACATCAGTTTCTCGTGACGTCACTGCGTCATATAATACGACGTCAAGTGTCGTCACAGGATCATGTTATGCTATGTGATGTTACGCTGTCACGTGATGCCACGTGATGTGACGGCGTCACATGACACCGTGGTGTCACATGGTTTCTCGTGACGTCACGTGGCTACGCCTTCACTATGTTATGTGACATCTAATGACGCGTGACGCCCCAATGACACTCGCCGTTACTGCGCCATGTAACGTCATGGCGCCATGTAACGTCAAGCGATACTATGGTCTCACATGACGTCATGATGTCACGTGATATCACAGTCGTTCGGGACGGTTCTTCACGAAGGTTTTTCTCAGTAGAATTCGGCTGATGAAACGGATATTTTGTTTAAAAATATCGTCTTTAACTACACGGATAGAAAAGACTCCGTGGTCAACTCCGAAGTGAGTATTTCGGAGACACTGAACGCTGTATGGGTCAGATGATTAGCTCGGTGTCGAGCATGATCTTGGCGTTCCTCATGGCTAGGCAGCAGTCGTTGATGTTGCGGCGTATGATGTCCCATGCCGCCTTGCTCTCGGGCGTCCCGTCTTTGGTGCGGTTGGCGATGTAGACGGTGTCGTGGATGACCGGGTAGCCCGTGCCGGCGTAGGCGTTCGACAGCTGTGGTGCGAGTCCGATATGCCTGCGTCGACAGGTCGTGGTGTACAAGCCAACGTACTATATCAACGCCACCTACACTCCTGATTACTTCAAAAGCCGAAGTAAAAAAAAACAAAAAAACTACGGCTTTTGCGGGACGTTACATATTTTTCCCTTCATCTGGCGATCGACAAATAAAGTTTACCGGAAAGTCATTTCCAGTAAAAAAACGATTTTAGTTGATTATAGGACTCTTTTTTACTTCCAGTATAGCAGGAATTCACCGGAAATCGCTGGAATTTACCAGAAGTCACCAAATATGCCTGGATTTACCGTATATTACTGGTAGTCAATCGATTTCCCTGAATTCACCAGAATTTACCTGAAGTTACCTGATTTTTGTTTTTGTTTTTCGGACGTCACCGGAAGGCATTCACGAAAGGGCCTGTGAAGCGTGGGTGGTGTATGTTTACCAGATGCTAGAGGATTCGGTAACCAATAAATCGATTAGTCCATATTGATCTTGAAGTTCCAGGTCTTTATTTCACAACAGGACATTGGACAATCCAATCAAAGAACAAAACAGCGGACGGGAGAACAAATAGAATAAACATGAAGTCCGAAAAGTTCAAGGGGCAGGCCTCACTCAAATTAAAGTCGAAGGGGCATCGGCGGGCTCTGAGCCCGCCGATGCCGTACGTCCAGTGGGAAGACGACGGCTGCGAGTCCGACGATGAAGAAGCCTCAAGTATTTCGTCGCCCGGCCGCCGTTTTCCGCGGATCACCCCGCAACAACGAACGCCATGTTCACTTCCTGACCACAAAACTCTGTCCGCCCGCCCTCCGAAAACTGTCCCTCTCTCTCGCATATCACATTCCCCGCCTCGCCGGTGCCGAGGGCACTCCCTTCACCGGGGAAGAAAAAAATCGGGATTCGTCTTCCCGTGCTAGGTCGCATCACGGGAGAGACCCACGCTGAACGAAAATTAATGGGGCAGCACCGGCGAGCAGAAACAAAAATACAAAGTAAAAGTCCATGGGAGCGTCTTTCGTTGCCAGAATTTGTGTCAAACGTCGCCCTGAGCTAAAACACTCACGAGAATGCCGCTGCGTTGGCGGCCGCCATTACGCACTCAGTGTCCGGCTCGTCATGGCTTTCTTAGCTTTAGCCGTTCCTTTCGCGTCTACTTCCAATGAGGTCCGGTAAGACTTCCAACAAAGCCGGGTACGTCTGGTAACGAGAACGGCTGCCGGTAAAGACTTCCAGTAAAGACTGGTAAACTACGCTGGTTTCGGGTGAAAACGGTAAAACCTCACCCCTTTTCACCGGAAGCCACTGGAAGGTTTTGTCGGATTTCTCAATAGGATTACCATTCATCATTATTGAAATTAATTTGCGAATTGGGAATACTAGCTTGTAATTGAATTTTAATTATCTCAATCCACGCGCTGTCTTTTTAGTAGCATTTTGCGTTTCGATTGAATTTTGATCGAATGGTAGTGTGTCAAACCAAGCGCTTTCGTGTTTTTTTTTCCGATTTGTTGTTTGCGTATTATTACAGGGGACAGGAGGACCCGTCAAGCTGTTATTTAGATTTTTTACCCTTGGCCTCCCCTTCATCACTATGAGGAGAAAAAAAAAGTTGTATTGTATGAGTTCCATCACACCCCGCTCGTTTTGTATTGTCAAACCTGTTGGTCTTCGAACAATTCACCTTACACGAATACTTCCCACATCCTCTTGTGTTACTCCGACGCGGGGTGGAATTAGTATACAAGTGGCTTGCAGGCACGATACTTTTCAAATAGATTCTTCGAAGTACCTTGCTAGGAACGCGTCTCCCATCAATGCTTTTAGCGTCCTATTCCACCGGTGCGTCGAAGGTGGTCCCGAAGTTGCAACAAATGACGTCACAAAAACCGGAGTGTCACGCTGTCGGATGTAGAGATCCTGGCGGTTTGGCGTTCAAATTTTGGAAAGAAAATAAAAGCGCGAGAGAACGTGAGTAGTTGCTCTCGTTGCGGCGTCCCAGCATTTGACTCCCGACGCTTCCTTGGATTGTCACCCTGATGGGCGGCCTGCAGCTGAACAGGCGTCTACGGTCTGCGGTATCCATCGCCGCTGCTGTGAAACTGCCAGGATCGCGGCCGTCGACGTGACACTTTTATGACGTCATCAGGCGGAAAAGGAGGGACAAACGCGTTAGGACGCGGTCAAACACACCAATCGGAGACGCGTTGTAGGTACCATATCTTGAAGTTTTAATTAGGTAGGTAACAGTGAGAACTGAGTTACCTTAGGGTCGGTCTGTCTTTGACGCCCTCCTGTTTGAGGAAGGCCTTCTCAATCAGGAGCATTCGGTCATTCAGCACCCGCACTTTGGTGTCACTATAAAAAAGAGGCATAGTTTCGAAGTATTGGGTCTCGCGTAATAAAAATCGATGTTGACGATTGAGGATAATAATATAAACGCTAGGAAACTGTTTCTCCGAATTAGCGATTTGACAACTTTCGGTCAAATTATCCAGTTAGAGTGTACTGCAAAGCCTCAGAGGACTGAACACCCCTAGTGATTATCTCTTGTTTACCCGTCTATTCTGTTGTATTTGAAAGAAGTTTCCATAAAATTTTGAATATGATTCATAATACACACACACAGTATATATATATATATATATATATATATATATATATATATATATATTATAAGCATCACGTAACTTAACGCAAGGCCTGCAGAGATGGTATATAGAATAGTGTAAAACTGGTACCTAATAAAAAAAACGATATCTAAAAAGAAAATTGGGCCTGCTGTCAGCCGAATAGAAAAATGGTATGAATAAAAGCATCACGGGATGTACAATATGAGTTTAATCACTATGGAGACGGCTGTATAACACGAGAGCGCACGACACTAGAGCACCGACGGAAGAGCGCGCGACAGGAGAGCGCCGCGACACCATGGAGTACACGACAGAGAGAGCGACGTGGCACAAGAACGCGTGTCATTAGACCCTGCGTCGCGAGAGCGCATGTGCGCGCCTTGGGAATGATCGATATTGGGGTCTTCAAACACATGTTTTCAAGGAGCTGAAATTTTGGCACCAATGCATAGGATTTTAAACGCTTGATGTAATTTAATTTGCTGAGTACGAAAATTAAGCTGGGCGTTGTAGCACAAGCGTGTTGGACACAACGGTATGCAGTCACACTCTTTAAGATAATTTATTTTGTTGAAGGTATCGCTCCTAACTCAATACATTACCGCGCAGTTGTTATGGCTGCCGCTTATAGAGTGCTTCTTCTTTTTTTTAATAGACCCTTTCCGAAATTTAGTCTGGCCCCTTTGATCACTATCATCATCTGAAAAATGGCATATGTGCTATACTAATGGCGGCCTTCTGTTCACTTACGAAGGAAGAAGTTGAAGATGCTTCTACGCAGATGATTCAAGGCCTGTATATTCGAGACTATAGCGCAATGAGAAGCAGGAATTGGATGCAAGAGCTGCGTAAGCATTCATTTTCTAACTCGGGCTCAGTCAACCTGTTAGTAGCACACAATCGACTTCACAGCCCCTTGTTGTATAGAACTTCACCAAGGCGTCTGTGTGGATAGGCGCTTCTTTCTGACTGGTTGCCCCCTTTTTCGCCGTCGACACTGACAGAGATTGAGAAATAACTGTATACGGTGACGCGCACATTCTCGTTTGCCGGACTTGCGAAAGTGACGGTACTCGATAAAATACTGCAGACTACAAGTTCATTGCCGCCATTAGAACGGTAAAAGTTAAACTGCCATTTGAGCCACCAGATGGCGCTGAATTCCGGAAAGGGAGCTTAAATGGTAAGACAAATTGGCTAGGTGGCGTAGCGCTGCCGCCCGATCCAAAGGGCTCAGCCGTATTCATCCATCCATCCTTCCATCCGTCTATGGTCACTGTTTTTGTTTTCTTACACAATTTTACTTCTCAATATGGTCCCCTCAAACAAAATTCGGTTCACCTATCAATATGGGTGAAAGAATTTGATTTTTGCGATACGCTTTTCTTTTGCAGGATTAAACACTTTTAGTTCTTTTAGTAAGAGTATGGCTACAAGAGCCTACCAGTACGCGCATGTGTTACATCTTTATCATGTTTAATACTGGCAAACGTCGAGAAGACGTCAAATTTGGAACGCGCTGGAAATCAATCCGCTGCAATGGTTTTCAACATTAATGACGAAATATAAAACTGCACTTACATATTGTGCCGTGCTGACTGTCGCGCGTAATACTTAATTCAATGTATAGCAACCCAGTTACTACAGACGAAGAATAGATACTTGTTTACCACGGGTAAAGGCACCTTATTCCCCATTCACACGATTAGCATAAAGGTACCTTTAACATAGGTCAATTTCCAATCGGCGAATCAACCCGCGCTCTTTAGTCGCGAGCACATGCCACGCGCGGAGGATAGCGAACTGATTCCCCGCCGACCAAAAAGGTCCCTTGGCTAAAGGTACCTTTATGATCGTGTTAATGGGGTATTAATGACTGTAGCTGTTGTTCAGCGCTCTTGTGACGCGCACTCGAATGACACGATCTTTCGTGGGGCGGTGCTCTCCCTCTCGCGCGCACTGCCGTCGGCGCTGCTCTCGTGGTGCCCTCCTATAGAGACTGCTCTTTGTCAACTGAAAAACACGAAGGATTCAACATCTTCCGTCCTTTCATATTATAGTCGTTGTATCAGTTACTACTGGGCTGTTAGTCAAATTTGCCTTTTACTTTCCGAAGTGAAAGGCGGATTTGTCATGAGTCGTACAAAAGCTTGAATTTCTTCCACCACGTGGCTTGCACTGACGTCGCTGCTGAGCAGGAATGTGCAGAAAAGACCACCGGCATGATTCTGTGACGTCACGTCCGAGCCATGCACCCTTACAAGAAGTAAGAATGAGTTTCAATTGAGTTTCTAATGTATTCTATCAGAGTACATTAGAAACTCAGTTGAAACTTATTGATAATTTTTGTTAGTGCATAGACCAACACCCTGCTCAGAAATATTTTCCTTGCTGGTCCACATTAGATATGGGCACTGCGCATGCGCAAGCAGACCCACGTGACACGCGTCGCGCCGACAGCGACGTAACTTCAGAGCCACGCGTTGGTGATTGAATTCGAAGAAAACGATTGTCATCTTCTTTGTGACTTTTACAAGATTGAGAAGTAGGGCGGCTGACTCCAGCCTACTAGAGTGACGTTCGAAAGAGCACGACCGGCTGGGGACACAATTTGGCAGCACACAAGGGGCCCTCTTGTTTTACCGTCAAAGTCGTCCAGGCGTATTTGCTGGGGCCATTATGGCCGCCGACTAGCCGTCTGCTCGAACGCTTGCTTGTTTCGACTCTAAGGGACGGCCGGAACTATTAAGAATAAGGCTCCAGTTTGAATGCTTGTTCTTCTAAAGCCCTGGCTGGGGAAACCAATGGCAAAAAGACTGTACGGTGAGCTAAGACCATTGCCTGTATACACACGAAACAGTGTAGCGTGATGGTTTCCCACAGCGATTTTTGGCAAGCATTAGGAGTCGGAAGCACGTCGCGTGACACCGGTTGATATGAATGAGTGGTTCAGGAGCGAATTTTAGAACTTTTCCTTGGCGTTTTGTAGGTCGTATTCTAAAAACAATTCCGCCTTGCACCTCCAGAATCACAACCCTTTTTCATCATTTTGATCTCCATGAAGGGTGGGCTATTTTTCAGGATATTGCGGTAGTCGTTTTGTAGAAAGCTGTACTTACCTCATCGTCTGCCTCTCGGCGTCTATAGTGTTATGCCACTTGACCGCAGCGGCTGCAAACTCGTCCGTCTCTCGCTTGAGCCAGTCTGCGTCGACGCACGAGATTTTAGAACCGTACGAAGAGAACTCAGCGGCATAATTAGGATTATAATGCAATTAAATGCATAGGTGCAAGCGAGCTGGACAAGAATGACGAAAATAATTCCTGGAGAAGGGGAACAAGAGGGACAAAGGACAAACACAAATTTTCAAACACAGCTATGGTGACAGGTGCACGACCAAAACATTCCACTAGAAATGGAGAGATCCCGGGTTTGATACCCGGACCAGGCGGATTTTTTGGTCGTGTACCAGTCACCTAGCTGTGTTTGGAGATTTGTGTTTGTCGTTTGTTCCCCTTCTCCAGGGATTATTTCATCATATTAGGGTGTTCGCGTTTTCGGCAACTACCGATAAACCCCCAAAACTAGCCCCCGAAGCGGTTTTCATCCAAGTCGAGAAGACCGATAAATTCAGAATTGGAGCAATCCATGAATAATATTGAAGAATAAAAAAAAAAGAGCTTCATGGGTAGAAATGTTTTGTCTACATCTCTATTTTGTTTTGACCCGGAATGCAGCCCCTGATGAAGGTTTAAAGAAAATAATAGTCCGGGGAAAAATGGCTTCGAGATATGGCCCGAAAAAAATGGCCCTGGGGAAAATGGCCCCGGGGAAAAGTTTACCCGGGAAAGGATAGCCTAGGAAAAAACAGCCCCTGAAAAATTTACCCGAAAAAATGGTCCTAAAAAAATATGGTCTCTTGGAAAATTGCCCCGGAAAAATTGACCTCGGAAAAAATGGTCCCGATGAATATGGCCCTGAAAAAATGGTCTAAAAAAAAAGGCACCGCAAGAAATTACATTGGAGCCCATTTTGAAATGAAGGGTATGAACCTCGCACATTTCCCGCAACAGAGTAATCGCATTTTGCTTTAAAATGCTGCCATTAGCCTGTTTTTATATTGTAGCAAAAGAAAAAGAAGGAGGGATGTACTTTGACATACTAGTGTGAAGCGTTGAATATATTTATAAGCATTGCCGGTCATGCAGCCATGAGCCATCCAACCGTGGTCATCGACGCCTTATGTTCAGAGAAATCGACAGTAACCATAAAGATGACACAGAACCGAGTCGGCGCTCCTCCAGAAAAAGCAAATTAGCGCTCTTCGAAATAAAACGCCGTCCTAAAAACCTTTGTGAGGAGTATGCCACTGGGATGACAACAACTGAGGACTTCCTGAGTGCTCTAGGCAATACTACCCGATGAACCGATCTCACCAAGCATCCCACGCATCAGTGACGTCGCCATAACTGTAGTTCTCAGGAGGCTGGCGACAATGAAGAAGACAGCCAGTGCCGTCTCGTGTTCTAGCCAGCGCAGACCCGCGGCGGAGTTGTTGCGCATGCAAGAAGACCGCAGTTCCCACGACGCATGCCGGCATTGGCGGCGTGATGAAACTGGCTGGTGAGCTCGGTCTACTATAACGTTTCTGCTTGTACTGAGAATGTTCACGCTAGTGTGTGAAAGTGCATATTCCTGTTTCTTTTCATTACAAAATAAAAATGACATCACCTCAAATCAGAATTTGATTGCTGTCATGAAGAAATTTGCGAGGCTTTTATCTTCCGCCTTAAAATGAGTTACATGAGAAATATTTTTCATTACCAATTGGGGCGTTTTGTTTTCTGCTGACACTTGGGACCATTATTTCCGAAGTCATCTTTTTCTGGGGCCATTTTTTTTATGGTGTGGGGGGGGGGGTGTTATTGCAGGGCCGTTCTTTTCAGGCCATTTTGTTCCGTTTTGGCGTTCAGCGAGCTAGTCGTAAGCGAGCTCATGAACCAGTGTGCAGACAACAAACAAGCTGGTGTAGGACATAGGAAATACACGGCCTCCAATTTCGCTTTGTATATAATAACTCCCTATCTCAGTAATTGAGGTCTAGAAAAGACAATATAGACATAAAACCTCTGGTAAAACTACGTTCGCGTTCCCAATTTCAGGTATGTACGCTTGGGATTCGAACTTTTGCAAGGCGTGCCAAATCTGTTAGTTCTTAAGCTGCTCCCTGTAGGTACAACATCTCCTCTTACCTAAACTTTCGAATCTACGGACGTTTGCAAGCAACTACGATTACCGAGCAAGTCTGGCCACCATGAATGGAAAAAAAGTTTTGTCAGGATGCCGGTCTGGCAACCGGAGACAGGCCTTAGCAATTAAGGCCCGACCATCAGACGTTACACACACGCCAGCTGCGAGATGGCGGAACCAAGAGCTCGTACTTGCAGACTTCTATAGTATGGTGTCTGTAGAGCGCCTCCGATCGGTGTTTTTACAGCTTCTCAAAAGTGGTCCCTCTATTTCCGCCTGATGACGCCATAAAACCGCCACGCTGTCGTCTGCCGCGGTCCATGGCGGCGGCACAGTAGCGGGGGTGGATACGGCAGACGCTTGTTCTGCTGCAGGTCGCTCTGAAGCAATGGGCAGTTGACGGAAACCAAAGCAGACACCAGTAAGGACGCCCCAACGAAAACGACCCCTGCGTCCATTCGTCTTTTTTCGCCAGCATTTCTACACCCAGCCGCCAGGATCGCGACATCCGACAGCATGACACGCCGGCTCCTATTACGCAATTCGCCTCCACTTTGGAACCATGCACTTTGGATGCGTGAACAGGACAGGGGCCGTGTTCCAAAACTTACTCGACCTTACTCCAGTGTAAGGGTTATATACCTTTGCGTTCGAAAATCTACCCGTGTCCAGCGTCGCTCTCGTAGTGTTATCACGTGACACGACCAGCCGGAGTAACTCGGATCTCTTTGGGTAAGATTTGGGACACAGCCAGGTTGGTAAACACACCAGTCGAAGACGCGTTCCGGGCACAGCAGTCTATGCGGGAGCGCAGGCTCGTCTGCTTCTTTGCAGGGGTTCTGGCGACTTTAGAACGCCGAGCTCTGATTGGCTCTGACTGAAGGATGAGTGGGTAGACCTCAAAGCAAGCTGCCTTGAGGTCTCCCCACTATCCTTCAGTCAGAGCCAATCACAGCTCGGCGTTCTGACGTCACCAGAACCCCTGAAAAGGAGCAGAAGAGCCTGCGCTCTCCGCATTGCACCATAAGTGGTTGTAGAGTGCGCTGTAAACTCACCCAAGGAGACGTTGTGGTTATTCAGGTGTTTCTCCATGTCGACGAGTTTCAACAGGTTCAACTTGTACCGGACGGCGACGCTCGAGAAGTTATACGGCAGGATGTAGGATTCGGCCAGGGTCACGGAGAGCACGCCGAACAGCTTAGTGCAGAGGGACATGTACTTGTATTTCGGGTCGTAGTACGTCTCGTACAGGTGCAGCGTCTCGTACGCCGTGTGGTACGAGGGGTACGATCCATAGCCGTACTTCTTCTGCGCAGAGAAACCATAACCACTTAAGCGTTGGGACTGGTTGACACATCTGTGATCGAATACGACCGACTGCTTTGCGGCTTCTTCTGATAGCTTAGAACGAGATTAGGGTGCCCGTATGTGAAGGTGGACACATCCATTAAACAACGTGAAGATCCAATTTGACTCGGCGGGGCCACAATTGGTCCATGCTGCTTTGCAATGTGAATAAATGAAAATATGTTTATCGTGAAAGAAGACAGAATACTAAGCATCGAAGTCAAGGGTTTTGGGTAAATGTTAATAATAGCGGTATTCTGTACGTTGGTGCTAAAAAGCACCTCCGTACGTAGGTGATCTTTTTCTAGAGATCTGTACCTCTGAAGACCTGCAGTGGATGCCGTTCGTGCGCGGAAAAGCTTTCGTTTAGGGTAATTTTCAGACCACTGACCTAAGATGGCGCCGACAAAAGCAGACGGAAGATTCACCAAATACGGCGGGTGTCTCCACTCCTGGACGCGCGGCGCTGGCATAGAGGAACCCTAAACGAGATAGCCAATTAGCTCCATCTATTGGGCAGCCAGCTTCCTGTCCTGAGCCAGACTGAAGGTTATGCAGTACTTGCGAGATCAAATCTATGCTCTATGAAAGTAATTGTAACTTAAATGACAACACTTATAACATTGACTAAACCTTTACAAGCCAAGGATAAAAAAAGCTTATGCGTAAAATAACAAAAATAAAAACAAATATACTCCGACGGAAGATGGTCAGGGCTGGCCGATAAAGGCCACCAGTGCGTTATCTCATTGTAAGCTGCCATGAGCATTCGCAAACGCTGATTCACACACTGGCGTCCGACTGTTATCGACTGTGCTACGAACGCTTGTGACAGCTTGCGACTAGATAACACATCGGCGCCGTTTATCGGTCAGCTCTAGAGCAATTCTCATCTGCGTATATTTTACGCATCAATACTAAAATAAAAACAGAAAACAAAATGTTTAGTTAATATTGCGTAGATTTGATATCAATGTTCTTGCAAAACCTTCAGTCTTGTTATACTTAGCTCGAAATAGTTGTAAGTCTACTTTATACAAGGGGGCGCTCACTAAAACATTGTGCCATCACCGTGCAAAAAAAAAAAAGTGCTAGATCACAAGAGTTGGTGGTGAGGTCAGTAATTAGGTTGCTCCATTTCTACATATGAGTCACACAAGGTGACACAATTCTCCAACCAGATGATGAGCTGGTTCTAGAAGACGTCAATTTGGCTCACTGATCTCTATAGTAGTATGCTGGATCGCGGATCCCGAGCCTGCCGGTGGCACCACCGGTGGCCATTGCTTGACACCAGGCAACACGCGCAAGTCTATGGGAGAAACACACAAATGTAGGAATATTGAAGCTTGTATGCTGTGCTTGAAGGCGAGTATATTATGATGTGATGCGATCATTATATCGAGTGTTTGAAAGTCGAATCGGAATTTGTCAAGCCTTCGAAAGCCAATTAGAAAAAAAAAAATACAACGTGCCGGAGCACCTACGGCTGAGCTGGCAAACTTGCTCTCGTAGTGAAGTAAACAAAGGAACTTGCCGTCAATAAGACCGTCCTCGGGGAAGCCCAGAAGTTGATGAATGTTGAAAAAGTTTCATGTTGACAGCGGTTTTCCGGGGGTGAGCGAATTCCGCGTAGAAAAGCCCTAAGCTTGTCTGCTCAACCCTACTTGTCGAAACCGCCACCGACTCCGCGGTAACTCTAGGTAACTCTCGTCTCATTGAGCTGCACTACATTTCTCGCCCAGCGGAGTCACTCTCGACCACAAAACATTTATTTATAAAAACTGTGAGGGCTGTCAGTTTTAATGTTTGTACACATGCTATTTGGCAGGCTTCCCGAAAAGCAGCCAAAATGTTTCAGTGCCGACAACAGCTTAGAAACGGGGGAAACGGCACTTTTCTCGTTTTTCCCATGGAGTCCCATGCATTTGGTGGTGTCAATCATATGGCCGCCGGTGGCGACACTCGGCCCTAGCTGCCGAGGCCGCGGTCCGCGATCAAGCCTACTATAATGGAGATCAGTGATTTGGCTGGAAGGAAGCGTTCCACCTCGGCAATCAGCTCGTCGTCGTTTTAGAAACGTGGCCACGCAGTGGGTTCTGAGTGAAAAGAATATAGCAGAAGTCACTGGGTGTTAGGACAGGTAAATATGGGGAGAGGAGACGTTGTGGTTATTCCACCCAGCCGCCAGAACACAAATGTGTAACCAGTCGCCAGAAACGCATAGGCGAGGGAGGAAAAATTTCCTCCCTCGCCTAAAGCAGCCGCGTGCCTCAACGGTTTGTTAAGGTGGAGCAAAAGCACTCCCTTTGTCGGCTTACCACAATGCTTGATAACCTCCTGTGATCAGGTCATGTGGTCCCGGCAATGTTTTCCCATGGCTGTTTGGCCCTTACGGGCATAATTTGTCAGGAGCACACTATTTTCGCGGTGATAAATTCGCATGCTTCCACTGTTCGCTTTCCTTCTTCGTCTGAGGGTCGTAATGAAACATCAAACACTCATCCATATGGGGATCAGGCGATCAAAGGAGTCGTCAAGGTCGGCTTGGCAAAGCTCTGACATCTTTGCTGCAGATTCCTTTCGGAGCTGCTTTTGCAGGGGTGTGAGTAGTCGCGGAACACAGCGGGCTGGGGGCTTTTATAATGTGCAAATGATTGAAAATGGGCCAGCCATTAGGCATGTGCAAATCATTGGGCATGGCCGAATGATTGGCATTTTTCGAGAAACCTTTTGAACATACCGATACTACAGGACGTGGGCTTGTCCTATAACACAAATATTTTTTGTTCCTGTCAATAACACAAATTTTATGGACGACCCTCGTAGTTGGCGTCAGTGTGCCAGTTTGTTCACTAGGAATTCTAAAAATATATTTTTTATTTTCAGTAGAAAATGAAGCTTAGATATATGATGTTAATAAAAGGGTAGACAAATGTTTTTTTTTTTCTTGCTCATACCTCCGACACCTAAACCGTATCGGTTTAGCTGTCGGTGGTATCAGCAAAATACATACGTTTTTGCAGACGTATCGTCTGCAAAGAACCCAACAAATAAATGTGTGACGTCGTGGTTGCATTTAGCGCGAGCAAGCTTGGGCGACGAAGACACCAAGCGCTCGTACATCTTCCCTACGGCCTTTGCACGAGTGGTGCCACTGGTACAATCGTTTTATAGATGGCTTAATAATAGGTCGTGTAGAATAACACTCGGATTGAAACAAAATGTTCAGTGCTAGTCAGGACACCACTGCAAGAAATCTCAACGTACGCAAGGAATACAAAAGAAAGTCGCAGGGCATTTATATATTACCAAAAACAAGAAACAGTATAACCGAATTCATCCGCTGTAAAACTGCTCCCTAAAACGCTTATGACGACACAACTAAAAATAAACATCATCGGGGATTTGCAAGATGTCAGCCGAGATTACGCTGAGAGACTCTGCTAAATCAGAGACATAGCCTGTCCTCCGGGTTTACAAAGACGCTCAAGAGAAACGTAATTTGTATGGTTCGCACCGTTTGCTTTTGTTCGGACTATGATGTTTGGATCGCGTCTCCAACTGGTGTGTCTAGCGTCCTCTACTGCCCATACATCAAAGGTGCTCCCGAAGTGGCAACAAGTATGACATCCCAAAAGTCCGCGTGCCATAGTGTCGGACGTCGCGATCCTGGCGGTTGGTCGTAGAAACGCTGTCGAAAACCACGAGCGAACACAAGTGTCGACTGTCGTCGCGACGTCCCAACTTTTGGCCGCCGAAGCTTCCGTGGCCTGTCAAGCTGGAAAGCGAACTGCAGCAGACCAGGCGTCTGCCACGTCCTCCACCGCTGCTCTATACCACCCCCAGGATCGTGCCCGGCGACAGCATGACGCCTCTGTTACGTCATCAGGCGGAAAACGAGGTGCCACTTTTTAGGACGCGGTAAACATTCCGGTCGGAGACGCTGCTCCAGGCACCATAGTTTGCACTTTGATCGTCCCAAACGGGGTCAAAGGGTTCTCTTACACCATCTTGTCGGAACGTGAACGCTACAGCAGGCACGCCGGCGAAATGGTTGAACGCGTTGTTGTCCGCTCCTCCATGCGGCACAATGATGCTGCAAAGACAAAACGAACCCAATCGTTGTGCGTAGAGAAACTGGAGGAGAGGAGGAAACGAGAGCATGCGGTGGTGTTGGTGCGACGCGAGGAGGACCGATTGAAAGGATAGTGGGTAGACGCGAAGGCCACTAGCTGTCTTTGTCTCCCTCCAATCATGGGGATAAGAGCGACGTCTGCTCCTCGTGTAGACTTTGGCGCTTCCGCGTTCGAACGCCACACCGTGGGGTGAAAAGCAGACTACTGTCTTGCTCACTATTAGCGGCGAGATGTTTTGGTGGCGCCCTCCTATGGTTCCCTCTCGTGACGTCATTACCTTGCGAACAACAAGTTCAATGGTGTTTGTAAATAGCATGGTGGAAGCTTGAAATCATTGCGCTCTCAAAGCAACACTGCCAACACCGTCAAAATTAAAGTTCTTACATTCCTCTTATTTCCGTCGATGATAAATCCTTTCTTGACGTCATAGTCAGCATTCGGCCAATCGTGGGAGGCCGACCACAGCGACGCTTTCGATCGCGCACGTCGCCAATACGGATAGACAATGAAAGAGAAGTAGATGAGTGCGCGCGCGGGACGCCAGAGGGCTGAATTCTGAATGGAATTGTGAGTGGGTAGAGACGCAAAAACAGACAGGATGCGAGTAAAAATACACGGGCGAGCCGGTAAATTAACTCCACAATGAAAAAAAAAACAAAAAAACTCGAGACTGGGAACAGATAAAATAAGAGACACGCACACGCACCATCTCCATAGAAAAGCTCCCTGTCGTGTTCTTGAGACGACTTGTATATATGCTTGGCCGTTATTGTATATATTCCCAGTATCGGGTTTTCTGAATCATGAAGCTAGCTGCAGTTGTGTTCGATATCTTAGATTTCGCTCGCCTGAGCCGATAGCCAAACTTGAGAGCTGCGGGCCTACACCCCGTCGCATGTCCTAGAGGGATCGGAGGATAGTTGAAACAGAAACAAAGTCGCAGACTAAAACCGCGATGTCGCGACGCATTCGCCACGATTGAGTGGATTAGTTGGTGACAGCAGACGCTTAGAAACACGAAACATTGCGTGATCTAGCGCTTTCCGAGAAGCGCGATTGGCCTCATTGGCTCTTAGCCTTTGTAGCGCTCGGACTTGAAATGTAACGGTGAATAGAGAACGGTATAGATGTGTATGCACACCGCGACACTGTTAACGCGAACAAGTCATCGCCTGTTTTTTTTTTGTTTATTTTTCTTCTCAGGAGTGAGGAACAATTATAAGAACTTCTATAGTGTGTGGAAAATTCACCCTTTGAGTAGGCACCTAAGTGGCAAATTGTGATGCCCGCCAACACCTTTTTAGAGTAAAATTTAAAACAAAAGATAGCGCAGACGTCGTGTTTGGGTTAACAGTATCGTGCAGTGCATATGGCTGACTTTACTTCAAATCCAGCACGGGTATACCTTCGAAATAGACTGAAAGCTTCATTTCCCGCCGCCTAATCTGCCGTGCACGCGAAACTCCTCACAAGTGGCGTGTTTGTTCGAACGAACCTTGACATCGGTTAAAACACGTTTTCTTTTAATTCGTAATTTAATCAGAGTAACATTTTGTACAGCATATTTGCTTTTAGAATTTCACTACGAAAGTCAACAATTGGCTTCGACATAGCGTAAATAGTTGTTTTTGGTGTTGCATGTTTTATTTGGACTGAATATGGACAGGATTAAAACAAATTAGGCTATGGGACGATTTGTGAATTTCTTTTGACCCTTTTGAATTTTCACTGATTCAAAATTAGTTTGCCCAAGCAGATACCAGGAGGCATTGAAAAAAAAACTTGATTCCATATATTTGGCGTATAATACACCCCTAATGAAAAACATTTTATATAAACATACCAGGTTACAACAAAAACATCACAAACAACAACAACAATAAATCTGGGTTTTGTGCAAGTAGAAATCTGGCTTTCATAAAGTAGCAGTCAAAAAGGTTTCCTTTGAAATAACAAAAAGGAAAAACAAATTATCCGTGGACCTCTGCGTTTTCATATCAATCTTTTGAAAATAAACGAGGCATATTACACAAAAATGATGAAGGACAAGATGATAACCGCTCTTCAAAAAACACAATTTTAAGGTTGTTAATGCTTGAGTATTTTATATGTCAAGAGCATAGGCAGCACCTTAAAGGTTGCTCTTTGAATAGATTGCTCTTTGAATACGGCGGGAGTATTTTGAGCTACCACGCCAAACAGACTTGCGGAATACCCTGGCAATGCTCTCCTGGCTTGCTATTTATTATCTCTAAAGTCAGGAGGGCTATTAAAAAAAAATTGCGATTTATGTTATGCGCAAAACCAAATTTGAAGTTTTCCCCGCTTTTTGGTGAAGTGACGTCACATTCTGAATGACTTGCAAGTCGAGTAGGCAATCTCAAAAACACAGTATTTTACGCATTGTTTTTTTGTTTTGCAGGCTTATCCGGCAATCATTTTGCACCATCAGACCTCTTGTAGCGCGTCGACAACAACATGTGCTGTCCCCATATTACAATATCTGACGTCAGGTTTTCAGTCTTTCCACGTAAAACCTCTCGGTCTTCAAACTTAAAAATGAAATAACTTCGGCCCCAAAAAATACTGAGACTTAAAATATTTATTTTAGTTCAGATTTGTTTAATAATCTGTTTAATTAATTTTGATAAAACAAATGTGACTACAAATATTTCGCAGGAATTGAAGTGATGTATCGATCGAGATACAGTTTACAGACAAGCCCGCGCTTGCCCACAGCGGGTGTGCGCTTGCGCACAAACTAGATTGGCCTGGGGCGAAGCAGTTGCGCATGCGCATTGGAGGACAGCAGCGCCACCGCAATGGCCTCACGTCAGGGAGCTGAGTTGGTCTATAGTGTATATACTCACGGAAGTTCTTTCATGTTGGCCTTATTGAACACGTAATCAGTCCACATCTCGTACAGGGACTGCTTGTCATCGAATGGTACCTACACCAAACACAAAAAGACGTGTTAAACACTTTGCAACGGTGGAAAAAAAAAAAGTAGAAGGCAAGGCTTGCTTCTCACCTCATCGCTAATGAATCCCCCCCCCTCTCTCTCCTTCTCGCTATAGGTGATGCTACGGGCCATGTCCTGGTCTAGAGCCCCTGTATGTTCACAGAAAGATCTGCTCAGTGTATGGACTTTCCTTTCTCCCCACTGCCCGACACCGCCACGGATTCTGATTCGTCTGTTCGTCGTCTCGTAACCTAGCTTTATTTGCGCCTCAAACACTCTTTTAAAGCACGCATATAAAATTAAGGTCGCGAAATATACAGTTAAATATAGCGTATTTTGTTGTCTTTTAAATGTTCCGAGCCGGCCTTGACGAGTGAGGGGCGAAATATGCGCGGTCACACAGAAGCGCTCACACACTATATCAGGGCGAATAAGTTCGCTCAGCGAGCCGCATTGCGTAGCGCGTCGCATGTGGACTGACAATCAACACCACACGAACACGGCCTCCTCAAGTCCACGCAAGCACTGCCCGAAAGTCAAACGTGTTTTATGAATCGAAAGACGAGGTTGCCCGGTGCACATCTAGTAAACTGCTACCTCAAGTACACTTTGGAGGTGGATAGGTGGCTGACTTTCGTTTCTTTACTCTAAACAAAAACCTCATGACGCTCTTGGGAGATTTGTGGTTTTGTTTGCGGCTCTTAGGCACTGGAGTCGCCCTAATACACCTACGCACAGGGTGTTTTCAACAACAACACCGCAAATTTACACCAAATGAGGGGAAAAAAGTTTATGAATGCGATTTTCCTGCGTGTTTATGGCTCCGGCGGATATTGAATGGGAATATAACCATCACTATTATCAAACTAATTAACTGAATCGTGAATTAACTTTTTAGTACTGTAATTAGGATACATATTTATACGAACTTTCAGGCGATGTATACCAGAACTGTTCCATTTTACAGCAAATTCATAATATAGCTTATGACACCGTATTCGTCACGGCTTACACTTTATCCTTCATGTAGCTAAGTTCATTATAGTAGACTATAGTGGCACTTTTTGTGGGTTTTGCCGACTTGAGTGGATAAGAGTCGGATTAATTAAAGACTAGAGGGCAGGAGTCACCTGGAACGCGAGCGCAGGTCTGCAGAATGTGAACCGTCTTGGCATATCGAACTGCCTCACGTTCGCAATGTGAACACGTATCTAGCTGCGTAGTAGTTAGAGTTAATTAGCGGATTTTGATTATTGTTATTTTGACAACAGCGACAGTCATAGTTCCATCCAATGTCCTCGAGAGCCATGGAAACGCGCAGTGAAGACCGCATTTACAAAGCTTTTGCCCCTTTATTTAAAAATTTGGTGCCAGTTAAAAAAATACACCCCTGTAGTCAAAGGCGTTGCGAAGACGCACTGCGAGCGCGCGCTGGGACGACAGACAGAACTAATGAAAAAGCAATTCAAGTGCAAAAGATAGCTGAACACAAGTTATACATGATGACTAAAACATAGAGATGGTTTGAAAAAACTGAAACCTGTGAAGTAAAGAAGAAAAAGGGACAGACAACGTCTCAAAATCAGCTGAGCTTGCAGACGTTGTCTGTCCCTTTTTCTTCCTACTTCACGAGTTCCCGTTTTTCAAACCACAGTCTCAGGTTTTAATCATCATGTGTACAACAGAACTAGATGCTCCGGTTTATTGCCGCCTTTTTGCTCTGGCTTAGCTTGGAACCAGGATTGTGCGAAAGAGCTTACTTTTTCAATGCGACATAGCCTTGATATTTCTCGAACTATACCTAGATATGCACACGAGGGCATTTGCTGTCACTTTTGATTGATCGACCTCCTCAACTAGTCGGCGAAACGTGGGGTGAGCAGTGTTTTTCGAACTCCTTTCACAGTTTCACTTTTTGTTGCTAACTGCCGTGCAATTCATATAGACGTTTGCAAGTACGATGACTGGGCGCCGCCATCTTGCTGCTGGTGTGGATAGATCGTCTGATAATCAAGCATTGCTGAGGAATACCCACGGCCTCAGCAATGCTCGACTATCAGACGATCTACCCACACCAGTAGCTAGATAGCGGCGACAAGGGGCCGTACTTGCCAACGTCCATACGGGCTTGCCTAGATGGCTGTACTTCCCCTGACAGCTCTCCGGTTTTGTCATTTAACGCTTCTCATAACTTTACGCAATAAAAACAGAAGTTTTTTTCTTGCTTATTGCTTTGACAGTTTCGCGGGTTGGAGAACTCGGCGACCAACCGTGATGCTATCGAAGGAGGTCGGGAAACTGTTTCCCGTGAGTGACCATAGAGAATCGTATGATGGAAACCGCACTGATCCCTTAGACTAACGGCGACTAGATAGGATTGCATGCCTCCAGGGCCGGTTGGCATGTGATGCGGGTATCGCTCCTGGCGGCTAAACTTCCCTGCAACAGGGATTTTCTGGTCACAGGACCGGCTTTAGGGAGGGAAAAGTACGTATAAAAAAATTAACTCGGCGTCAAATACTTTCTGATACGTCGTCAAGACTAGTGTAGCTGCCGGAGTGTTAGCTCAGCACTGCTGCGAGAGTGACGAGACCACGTGGCTTCGGTCTCGCGCCTCATCCTCGCGCGCTTTCACGCGAAAGAGCTGCAAGACGAAGCGTCGCGCTCGCGCAAAAGCTTCGACAACGTGAGAGCACTGTAAAAGCTTCGCTAGCTTTTGCAGCGTAGCACAAGATAGTTGACGCCGAGTAGCGTTCCAGGCTAACGGCTGCCATGAGTTCGTCCTCGTTTCGATTATTCGGGTCTAATTTCGCGCGCAGAAAGAGGGTGATGAGGCTTGAAACTTGAGCAAAACGAATTGCATTCTCGTGCTTTAGGGCGGCATGTAGAGTTATTTCTGGATAAGGTTATGTTAATCAAGAATTAAAAAAAGCAAAGCAAAAATGACCGCATCCACGTGGTGAATGATGTTGATTGGGGCGAAGCTCGGGTGGTGCTGATGATACTGATTTGGTCATAGGTATTGCTGCTTGCTGTCGGCGTTGACGCTTTGCCGCCGCTTCCCGAGCTCTCAACTCCGGGTCCGCTTGGCGTTTTTGACGCTGTGCAGCAGCTTCTGCGCCCTGGTCTGCATGCACGAGCCTGGTCTGCATGCCGAGCTTTTCGGTCCTTTTCATTCATGGCAATAGGAGAACGTGTGGTTTTCTTCTTTTTTTCTTTTTTTAAGCAGACAGATGCGATGAGCATCTCAGAATCCCCTACTCCTTTTTTTTCTTCTTTTTATTTTTTCAAAAAATTTTTTCATCTTTTTTTTTCAATTTTTTTTTTGCCCTACACGAGCACGTGAGCATGTGCTCACGTGCTCGTGAACGCGATCTCACGAGCAGAACGCGAGCACCCGACGCCGGCCTACGGCGGACGGACACACGGACATGGTTAGCCCCTAAGGAGCTTCGCCCCTAAAACAATAGGCAAGGGTTACGTTTGCTGAGTGGAATCGGCTCGAATGTTATGCGGAGCGCAAGTTCGTCTGCTTCTTGCACAGGGGTTAGGATGACGTCAGAGCGTCGAGCTCTTGTTGGCTGATGGAAACAAAATAGCGGGTAGGCCTCGAAGCATCTAGCATTGAGGTCTACCCACTATCCTTTCAATCAAAGCCAATCAGAGCTCGGCGTCGTTCTGACGTCACCCCAACTCCTGCACAAAAGCAGACGACTTGCTCTCTGGATAGGTACTTTTTCCTCTATGGAACCTGCCACGTGACCTAAAGATCTCTCATGCCCGCCGGGTGAAATACCCGCATGGTCGTTGACAGCTTAAGAGTAAAGTGGAAGCTCCTCCCACCTCTTTCCACTTTAACAGAGCGAACGCTGGAGAGGAGGTCACCCCTCTCCAGCGTTCTCTCTGTTAAAGTGGAAAGACGTGCGAGGAGCTTTGATTTGCTCTCAACATGTCATCGACTATTGCCATCCGCCCCAGTGGCAGTTTGCTGACCAATGCGGCTATCTCTCCCGGCGGCTAAAATAGCCGCAAGAGGCATTTTCTAAGTCACATAACCGACATAGAGGGCAGGGAGTACCGAGTGTTCAAGCCGATTCCGCTCAGAACACCTAAGGCTTGCCTGTTGTTTTCTTTAATTCTCGCTTAAAACGATCGTTTTCAGAAATAATCTTACGTAGCCGCTACTAAAGAACAAGAATGCAGTTCACATTCACTCGAATTTCAAACCTGTTCCCCTATTTTCTGCGCTCAAAATCGGACTCGAATAATCGAAGCGAAGACGGAAATGCCAACGTGGGAATTACGGCGGCCATTTTCGGCGTCGACATATTCGTGCCGCACACTGCGAGAAAGTGAAGGAGAGGAGAGACGAGAGCGCGCGGGTACTTCAGAACGCCGAGCTCTCATTCGAATGATTAGTGGGTAGACCTAAATCTAGCTGCCTTTGTCTTCACTACACTCGTCAACGCGTTCGAATGCGAGAGCCAAGCGCCAGACGCCTGCGTTCCGCGTTTTAACGCGTTCGACGGGTGCATGTGGAGACCAATGCTGCTAGCTTTTGGTCAACCCATTAATCGTTCCAATCAGAGCTCGGCGTTGCTGACGTCATCGCGCGCTCTCGTCTCCTCTCTACCTCACTTTCTCGGCGCATAGTCAAAACTGGCACAGCTTTAACGGTGCTAGAACACTCTCAGAGCTGCTTGCGCGAGCGCGTCATTTCGTTTGGCGTCTTTTTCGCACGAAAACGCGCGCGAATGAGAAGCAAGACGAAGCCACGTGCCCTCGCAGCAGTGCCGACCTGTAACACTCTGGAAGCTACGCTAGCTTCGACAACGTGTCAGAAAATATTTGACACGGAGTGGGTTTTTTGTGTGCTATTTTATGGGTATTTTCTCCCTATGAAGCCAGTCGTATGACCAGAAAATTCTTCTTGCGGGGGATTTGAGCCACCGGGAGAGATACCCGCAACACCAGCTAACCGCAACCAAGCGTCCATACATCATTTCTGTCCAAAGGTAGCACTCACCACTTTTGTGGCCTCCTGAATGAGGCCCGTGAATGGGGGCGAAGCGTAGGCGAAGAACATTGTCCCTGTAGGAAAGAAGAAACAAATCCCCCGGTTTCGACATTCGACTGAGGTGCGATAGCACATGATGAGTTTTTAGATCTAGCAGCACCTTCTATCGGAATTTAGCGAAAATATTTACCTGCTAAGATTAGGAAAATATTGCCATGTGACGTGACGTCATGACATCACTGGCACTGTGACGTCAGGAGACATTGTGACGCCATGCGGTGAGACTAACACGAGCAAGAATGGACCATGGGGGTTCTCTTATCGAGCTATAGCCTTAAAGATTAATTAGTTTGAGTAACGGATGGCCGCAGGGAGGAACGACGGACAGATTCCTGTAGTACTGCCTTCATTCGAACTGATAGCAGAAAACAGAAATAAAGTAATTTTTCTGTCGATGGTTTTTTGGAAAATATGGCTTATTAATTTAGCTAGGCCGTTTATGTACACGTGATCTTCCGTATTCGAGGGAGTAAAAATAATTGAATTTGAAAAGAAAAGGATACTTTTGAGACTCAGTATTACATTCTAAAAAAATGAACGTAACCCGTGAACATTATATTTAAAACTGCCTTTGACGTGCTCCGAGAATGGTGAAGATCTTGCGCTCAGGACGTGATAACGCAAGTGAGGAAGAAATAATAACAGCCACAAAGATTTTTACGTTCTGTGTAATAGCTAATACTTTTTTTTCTTCAAATTTTCGCTTTGATGTACAAGGTTTTCGAAGAACTTGGGCAGACAGTGGCGTCGGAACAGGGGGAGCCACGGGTCACAAGAGTACACAAGAGTCACACGATTACGAAAGAAAAGTTCACGAAATCTCGGATATTTCGCCAGAGGTGTACGGTTACGCCACTTCCGATACGAGGAAGTTCGCCAAGCAATGCCACCTCGAAGACAAGGACTGCGCATGAGGTCATCGTTAGATGATCACCGTCCCGCCCCTAACGGCAAACACGCTCAAACTCACCGAGAAACGCCGCAAAGCGATAGACGCGTTCGTTATGGCGTCGCCGCTTTCTAGCATTTCGCTCGTTACAAGCACTGATCTCTATTCTAGTATAGGCTGGATCGCGGATCGAGGCTCGTCTTACTAGGGTCGAGCGGCACCACCGGCTACCATCGCCTGACACCACAAGTTAATGCATGGGACCCTATACGAGAAAGCTGCAATTTCTTTCCTTATTAAGGTGCATGCTGACATTTTTATCGTGTTTTCCGGCAATGACAGTTAGCATATTCTGCGCGCCAATATCAAAAGCGGTAGAATACCAATCTCTTTTTAAATACATATTTCGTGGTTCAGGGTGGAGGGTTGCGACCTTGTAAGGCGTAAACTATGGTGTGGTTCAAATGAGACAAGGCTTGCTGAGAGCCAATGTTGAGTCTTTTGTGGCCTCGAAGTCAGCAGAGCTTACCAGACGATAAAGTTAGAAGGCATCTACTTGGGGAAATCGCATCGTTTCGAGTACTTGTAGAGAGTACTTCTGGTGCAAGCTTTTGCTTTGAAGCTGCAGTGAGGGCTTCTGCGACGAACTAAAACTCGGAGCGAGTCGTTCATTGGTCAAACCTGTCATTATATTAAGTGACTGAAGCAAGCGACGCCGGCACAGCCGGTGGTGCTCCGGCACATTTGATTTTCTAAATCGACGTTCGAACGCTTGACAAATACCGATTTGATCTCCAAACAGCCGATATAATATTGATCGCACCATATCTTAAAATACTCGCATTTGAGCACCGCGTAGAAGTTCCAATATTCCTCCTTTTGTACTTGTCTCCCCTAGACTACGAGTATTGCCTGGTGTCAAGCAATGGCCGCTGGTGGTGCTTGCGACAGGTTCCTGATCCGCGAGTCAGCCTACTACAATACGGAACAGTGTGCCAGCTAGGTGGGACTGCGTAGATCCACTAGTGATGTCGTTTCAGGGGAAGGAAGGGGGGAGGGGGAGCAGGCTTTGTTTTTTAAGATGTATTTCGCCGCGACAAGCCGCTTACCAGACACGCAGTTGTCGACGTTGGTGTAGCCCACAGCGCCATGATGAAGGAGCAGGAATTTATCCTGCGTCAAAAATCTACTTATGAGATTACACATATGCGAACTGACTCCTCGAACAATTAGTCATCCGTCTAGTGTTCATTTTACGGCAATAGGCGTTATATAAAGGTCTTGTAGCGGCTTCCGTGTGTGTTTTTGCGCGTACGACGCGGCCCGCTAAATTTACCGAGATTTCCTCTCTAAATCTAGCTGGGAATTACAGTGTTGTCTGATAATATAGTGCCCTAATGAGCTCGAAGAAACGAAGTAGAGCAAGACTTGACCTTCTCTGGAGTTTTTTGTCTTCATTCTCCAGAAGTGTGCTAAAGTCAGTTCTTCATTGCTGGTACAGTTCGCCTGTCATCTGGCACATCCGAGCCTAAATCGCCAAAATAGTGGCTGAGTTAGGCTTCACTTCTAGTTGTTCGGTTTATACGTGCTATTCTTGGCTCGAATTTGACACTTTGAAAACTACGTGGCGAGCCAAAAGAAGCTACAAAAAACCCAAAAGAAAAGTGCTCTGAAACTGTTAACTACCGTAAAGGTAAAACGCGTATAAGTCAAGCCCCTGTGCGGAGCACAAGTTCGTCTGCTTCTAGCAAGGGGTGGCGATGATGTCAGAACGCCAAACGCTTATTGGCTGATTGAAAAACAAAAAATAGAGGGTAGAGGTTAAGGCATCCAGTGTTGAAGTCTACCCACTATTTTTTTAAATCAAAGCAAACCAGAGCTCGGCGTCATTCTGACTTCACCACAACTCCTGCGCAAGAAGAAACTGACTTGCTCTCCGCGTGGGATCGCCAAGGCTCGTTCCAGGTTAGACGTTTTTCCTGCGCGCTTCATGGGTAGGAACTAAACTTGTACACGTTGCTTTAAAAAGTAATCAATTACAATTACAATTAGTCTTCGTGACAAGGTATTAATCTAAATTACTTGATTGTTGATTGAAAAAGTAACCGCTACTTTTCCGATTACTTTATATTTTCGAAAGGACAGATTTTTCTGCCGGTTTCGAAAACGTGCCTTTAGTATACTGTTCATTGATGTATTATGGTTTCAAAATTACAAAATACTACTTATCTTTTTAATCCACCAATTTTGATAAACCTTCGTTGTGTCGGAGATTAGGTTCAAGGATTCCTTAGTAGGAAACTTGTAGAACCAAAGAGGGTCATTAAAAACGGGAGGGGATATAGTAACGGTTAGAAATAAATTTAGTAGCTCTAAGCGTAACCAAATTAGTCTTGTGATTACTTTCTAACAGTTGTGCTCAAATGATTACCTAATTACACAAAAACTTTCAGCCTTTCCACTCTGGGGAAGAAGGAAGACCAGCGGAACTTTACAATGGAAAGTAATGGCCGGCCGCAAGTCGGCAAGCCAGAGTGGACAGCTGCCGCCATCTATGAGCGACGGCGGCAACCAGATACGTGGCTTGCCGCCGTCACTTATAGATGGCGGTATGTGTCTAGAGTTCGGTGTCTTCACTTCTTGGCGGGGGACACGATCCTGGGTAAAGTAGCCCTTAACAGCTCCGCTGTAAAAATGCATCGATTACAAGTAATTTGATTACTCGTAACGAGTATCGTACAAGTCAGGCATCAACCTAAACAATTCATTCCACGTGGTAAACCTAACCAATGAACGAAAATTGTTTCACCGCCCTTTTGGCTATGTCCCTGGTACAGTTACCTCAACCCACTCCTGGGAGCCCGCGATGGCGATCTCCTCGGCCCCCCAGATGCAGAACACCATGGTGCGTCGGGGTCTCCAGCCCCTGCGCACCTCCTCGCCCAGCAGCCTGGTGAGCTCGAGAAGCGCCGCCGTCGCCGACGAGGGGTCTACGGCGCCATACAGCCAGGCGTCGTGGTGCGTCCCGGTCACGCTGTACCGGTCTGCGGGAGACGCGTCGTATACAGGGCCAAGCACGCGCTTGCAAACACCGCTATATGGTGGCCTCGAACAATACAACCACCTCAAGAAACAAAAAAAACACTAGGTTTGCGCCCTGTTTTGGCGCTGCGTGTAGTATAGTGCTTGCAATATTTAGTTGTCGGGGGAAGCAACAACGCTTTTGTCGTTTGAAACGTATGCGTCTTGATTGACCTACGAATAGCTAATTTAAAATGCATTTACAAATATATTAATTCACCTCTTAAAGGAGGAAAATAGTAATGCACATAAAGGAGTCGGACTTTCTTTTACTACCCCTCCCCCCTCCGAAAATCATCATTACTACTCAGTTCACGGTTACAGTTAAAGGGGCGGTGCAATCATTTTTTTTTTACAGTTAGAAAATACCGCTTAGAATTAATGATTTCCATTCATAATCTTTTAAAACACACGTTGGTTTCTTTCTGGCTGCTGTTCTCATTCCCTTCTACCGATCATTTAAAAATATTTAGCTCACAAATGTCTACGGTACAAGTAAAGTCACGGGCGCACGTGAGCCTAGCACAGCAAACCACTATCTTTTCGAGAGGACTCGCGCATTTTAGACACTTTCTAAAGTCCGACACAACAGTAGCCGCTTCCAACCTTTGTCGTCCTCAATAATTCCCTGCCTTGAAGAACGCATTCGTTCAGGTAAAACTGGGACTATATGTGGACATACCTTGTGCGCATCTTTCTATGTTCTATTCAGCGTTTTCTCGTGGTGCAAATTACGGTCGCGAGCTGGCGTGACAATTACGCCCGGTATTTGTTTTGCACACGTTCCCCTCCAGAAGTAGGTATGTACGTACATTTGTTCGTTACTTTATCAAACTCTAACGAAAATACGTTTATTGTTCCTCCTCTAAAACGTAACTCGGTCAATCTCTAGTTACAAAAAAAGAAAAAGAAAACATAATAAGGTTAATATAACGCGTTATGTACAAGTCTGGTGAAGTCCTTGCTTTCATTTCTTCTTTCTGACTTACCTGGCTCTACAGCTCCCTTGATCGTACCGATAATATTGTAACAGGTCTTCACCTCAAACTTGTTGTTCACCTCCAGCCGAACCTTCCTGGTGGGAATCAAACAAAAAGTGTTGCTCAGGTAACAAATCTCTGATTAACGAGTAATCTGCGAAGATTCGACAATTTTACTTAATGTCCCCTTGATCTTCTTTTTACATTTTTACTTACACTCCATTGCCCATCGGTCCGGTTTTATAAGGCGTGCCATATCCGCTCTTGCCGAACAACTCCTTTCCTCCGAGCATACTTCGCATGAAAGCAAAGGAAAGAGTGTGATTGAAAAAAAGTCGCCAATATAATCACGCGGATGGCGCGCGGATAGCAAATAGTGTGGCGTTCGAAGCACTTTTAAATTTCCCTTTAAACGTGAGTGTTTTTTTATTATACCGCTCTACAGCAGGGAGATCCGTATATTTTTTTCTGTCGTCCGCCGCGTGAGCGACATCAATTGACCATTTTTAGAACCACATGAAGTAGCATTGGCGGTCACTATTTCTCGGGCAGAAATCGCATAGGCTCGCATCCGAGTCCTCAACGAACGACGACACGCAGCACTTGTTCTTGGTACGAGCCAGCGTTACTAAAACACTCAGTTGGAAAACTCGCCCGAGAAACCTGGGCCGCTGGAGTCCACCATGACCGAGCTAAATAAAATAACAGCGCCACCCTTTAGCGACGAGTTGAAGTTTCAGCCGTGCAGTTCACGGAGTGGCCGCTGCGGGAGAAATGGCAGCACTGCGATCGCCATTAGCTCAGTACTGGGATAAGGATCGGCGCCACTTTTTTAGAGCAGGCTCTATGGCAGTTACCCAACTGAGCGGTTCTAGTAACGTTGATACGAACTAAGCCGAGTTCACGCCGAACGCGAACGCAACATTTACGCCCGGTACCTGATTAGAGTGCGTGCCAAAAACAATGGCGGATTCAAATTCGCGAAGCAGCTACTATAAATGGCGCGCACCTCTGAAAAGAAAAAGGGGATCTATTGGCTGGGAAAGGGTCAGAGCTGTAATCTTCCACAAAGTTGAGACTCGCCGCGCAGACCAGTGTTTTCTAAAAACTATAAGCTCCACTTGCAAAAAAAAAAAAATGGATTCAAATTTTGTGTGGTTGCATTGGGTGCTTTATGCGGATTCATGAAAATGTAATCACTGTACCTCGGCACAAAATAAGGGTGGCTGCGTCAGGCGAGCTGGCGACCGACATGGGGACAAGCACGACGCCGCTTCAAATTTGAGATCATGTTGTGTTTGTTTGTTCCCATTTTCTTTTTCTTTTTTTGTGTCTCTTTGTCTCCGGAGTTTTTGAGTATGTTCCTGTGCAAACAGCAAATTCGTATTTAGATTGGCGATATGTATCACAATTTACACTTATGGTTTTTTTTTCGGAATTGTAATGTTTTATTAACATAAAGAAAAGAGCAACCGTAAAAGCCTAGTTTGTTATGATAAAACAAAAATACTTTGTAAGTAGTTGGTGGTGAATCTCGGCGTGCAGACGAACGGATGGGGATCCGTGAGTCTGCACGCCAAGGTTACATACAAGTTCATTATCAGGTTGCATGTCACTGCTGATTGTTTAGTATGGGGAAATGCTACAGCAATAAATGAACACTGTATACACACTTCGCGGAAACTGGTGATTTGTATCTGTGATAACAGTAACTCTTGCCTGTGACCCTCATATAATCAATCAATGGATCAATCAAGAAGTAAATAAATCTAAACAATCAACCAGTAGGTCAATCTATCAATCAGTTATTCGTGCAATCAATCAATCAATCAATTTATATATTGCCTTCTAGCCAACGCCGCAACAGAAAACTGTCAGAAGCAGCTTGACGTGGTCTATACGGCTCGTCCCATGTTAGGCAGCAGGACAGTGCTAGTTTATAAAAACATAATGCAAATATAAAATTCGTAAATATCCATAGCCTCTTAAACAAAATCATTCTGTACTTTTTTTCAATTCGTAGTTAAAATGAAACATAAGATGTGTATACACAAAATCAGTTGACATTTGAACTATGCCTCGCTCAAGGTAACAGTGTAATGCCGCAATATTTTAAACAATATCTAGGTTTGGGCTACAGACGTTTTAAAGGGATCCTGAAGCGGATTTGTATTTAAGTAAAAACACCTAATACGTCTTCATTTTGCCTCCAGGATCACGAATATCGAGATTATTTTTCAATTCGATGTACGGGGGCTGCAGAAAATCCCTTTCAAAGTACCGTTGAAGCCCCTCCTTCTCGGAGCGTTACGTTATAAAAGGGGTTTTCGGGATCTCCGTCCTCGCGCATCTTCAGCACCTATCAAAACTACGCACGCGCACTCTTGCTATTTTTAGAAACGACAAAAAAAGATGTCACGACTGGTGTCAGTGCAGGGGAATATCCCTGGCAAGCTTGTGATGGCACGCGCTGCCCACACGAGCGACACATGCGCTTAGCGGCCGATAGAGCATTTTAGGACGTAAGGACTAGTCGGAGGTTATTCGTGTTTTCTCGCGTTTAGTTATATCTTCGGGGAAAACGGACGTGCTGTTCAAATTCACAGGGGCAAAAATACTCGTTTTTTTTTTCAAAAATCTTCTCATCTTTTCTATTAAGTAACAACAGAAAAGATATTCGAACTTCGTTTGTATGGTTGTTAGATTTGACATTTTCTTTAGGCATTTTCGCATAACTAAGTTTTGTATGAATTGCTTGAGTTTCTAAATAATATTGCACGTTTACTGGTATTTGAATGTTTTCATCATCGCTTCACATTACACTAAAAGAGTAACAGTGTACAACTCATCTTTGTATTGTTGCTAAAAAGACAAACTTGCCCAAGCGAAAAATTTGTTAAATTTTTTATCCTTTCAGTTTTTTTTTCCATAGAAGAAAAGGAAAACAATCCATATGAAAATAAAAACTTGATCTATGTGACCCAATAAATCGACGAGATAACATAGTAAATCACACTGCAAGAGGAATTCCCTAAAACTAAAGTACAAAAAAAAACAGTGATTGCGAGAAGAAAATTTCAGAAACTAATTTTATCAGTTCCCCGATTATCTAAGCATCGTCTCCTTAGCGTACAAAGAAAAACAAAACATACTAAGATAACTTACTCCACTATCTTCTTGGCGTCGTCGGAGCCGATAACCTGGGCGGGTATTTTAGGCATGTCGTCGGAGTCCTTCATTCTCATGGCTTCTTCTGCAATAACAATTATTACATATCAAAGCTTTCCACAGTTTGTAGGTGGTGCCACTGTCGTTTTGCACGTAACGCGTCCACACCGTAAGCAAAACGCTTTACTAAGGACTTCATATGACCCGCGGAAATCCAATAGTCTTGGCGTCGGCAGCTTTGTCCGTAGTAAGAACGGCTGGACGCGCGCAACCTCCGCGTTTTCCCCTTTGAATTGGGAGAGGTGGCTGCCGGCATATTTCGTCATGAACAGCCATTGAGACAGCGGAGACGGCTGTCTGCTGTCTTGGCGAATTCGGTATCTCGGAGTACGTCGGCGGCAGCCCTCCCCGTATGGCTGATTTAATAATCTCGAGCAAGAGTCTCAAAACTCCGTCCCGCGGGTACAATCTGGCCCGCGGAAGTCTACCGACCGGCCCGCGGCCGGCTTCCAGCAGACTTGCAGCTACCGGCGCAAAAAGAAGTACGCGTAAAAAAACGGCGCCGCGACGCATTTCAAATGCGAAAACGAAGATAGCAGAAAGAACGAGAAAAATTGCATCATCTAACGCGGGTCCTTTCGTCATATTATGCATTGAACATTGCCATCACCAGCATAAAAATTCTTAGTCCCCTGCTTTATATCTGTGTTATATTAAATTACTTGGATTGAATTGGATTTTATCAACTAAACTCTTTATAGCTCGCGATCACAGCTTAAAACTGGGCCTAATCATATAAACTTAAAATCACGAAACAACAACAATATTTTAGACTATTTACTTCCTTACCCCAGTATTCTTCCCGCCTTCGGTACAGTTTTGCCCCACCAGTTCTCCACCACCGCTTCGTGGTCTCCACCGCCACATTGTCCCCGACCACCTTGTGTTCTCCGTCGTCCTGCTCGGTCGTTGGCTCTACTCCGATGTGCACCGGTTGTAGCACTTGCTGCGCCGGTTTCTTCTCTCGCAGCCCCAGAGCAGTAGCATAGTCTTGCACCTCGGGTGGCGTGGGCGGTTGAAGTGCCTGGCACTTCATCACAATGTGCATGCCCGTTTCCTCCTCCTGACTGCACAGTACGCATGTTGTATCCAGTCTCACTGTGAACTTGGCCTGAAGTTAGCGTAATCTTAGGAACCGACTTAGCGCTTCGCACAAAATTCCACTGCCCCACGAGTCATAAAAAAAAAACTCCGCTGGCTAGGTTCTTCTTTTTCGCACTGTACACATCAAGGGACGGCCATGTCGAAACAGTTCTTCCTCGGCTTCAACTTCTAATTCCTCTGTCACTCCTGCTGCTTCCTTACCGGTAAGCCCTCTAGGCGCCTTTAGCATCCGGGGTTGTCGTGTTTTGTTCGACCCATACTCCAATGTCACTCTGCGGTTGTCACTTCCAAGGCTAAGGGTACCGGTTTCGTCTATTCTCATGTCCGCCAAGTTTTTGCATAGCCCTGGAGACATAAAACAATAGTCTATGCAGGGCGATAGTTCCCGGACAGCCCATGTGATCTTCCCTTGCAATTCGCTGTTCCATTTACCTTCACCAACCCCATTCTTTCAATCCAACTCAGCAGTTCCTGGCCAGTTTTGTATTTCTTCACATTCAGCTCCTCCATATGAGCATTGAAGTCCTGAAGCAGGATTGTGGGTAGGTTCAGTTCCTCCATATCATTCTGTAGAAGCCCATTATTGCCTTGTATCTGTCATCCTATCTGTTTCCAGTTAATACGCACACTATTCCAAGTGCCACGTTTCTCTTCGCTATTTTCCCTGTCCCACACTGTTGCTCCAACCAATTTCCCTTTTGCCTCTCGCATTCGTTTGTAGTTGCTTACACGAAGCCCACCACTATTCCTTTTCGCTCTCCGCCTGTTCTCTTCTGGCTTTTCCATGCGAATTTAACCTGTTCCGGCGGTTCCTCCTCATTGCAATGGTGAGTCTCCACCAATCCCACTCCCGGCAGGCACGCTTCCTCTATGATAGCATCAAGCTCCTGTCTTTTTGCTCTTCTCCCACCGTGCATGTTCAGAGAAGCCACTTTCATTCGCTTTTTTTTTCATTTTTTGGCGTTGGCGTTGTCGACTGCGCTTCTGTGCCCGCTTTTCCCGCCAATCGCCCCTACGTCTATGTCTTAGGAAGACGTAGACCTCCCCACGCATGCGTAACAAAGATTTCCTTACGTCTGCTGGAGATTCTCTGTTGACTGGCGACTCAGGAGGTGGCCCAACTGGCAATTCACCATGTTTCGCGTTATCATGCGCATTGTTGTCCTCTGTCAAAACTATTGCATATTGTCAGCATTAGTTTTATCATTGCCTTTACCCCCCTCGCCCCCTTCGCGGGTGTACCAAAGTTTCCAGGTGCTTTGATTTATGCCCAGTAAGTTTACTCGGTCACAATTTTTGTGTTCAATGTCATTGTTACCTAAATAGAAAATTTTAAATACAAGGATATGTCTTCATATTTTGTAGTTACATACTCTAATACACATTTCTCTGCGTAAATGCTTATTTAGGTTTATTAATTTTGCTTTCTCTTTATAATTATTCTTTATTCCTACCCCTCGAGACTGCGACAAATCCCTAATCCAGCTCCTTAGTCATGAGTTTGGGAGGCCCCTGATATAGGGGGAAACGTCCCATGAATTCGGGCCGCTTCGGAACGGCGGGACCATAGACGCGGACTTCGGCGGTCACAGTTGGTGGTACCGATTGGCACATATCGCTGGCTACGCCTTAATACGCGCACGGAAGCTGCGAAACAACAACCGCCAGGTCTGTACCTTGTTCTTTTCTACCTTACTTTGCAGGAATATACCGGAATAGCGCATTGTATAACACTACACATAAAGTTGAGCAGCGCTCGGGCCACTTCAACTTTCGTCTGCTTTCTTTCTCCGCTCTTCTGTCGCTCTCTTTTGTCGTTTCTCTTCTTCGTCGTTTCTCTTCTGAGCCGCCGATGTCCGCGCTCAGGGCTTGCTACGTTCAGCTCCCGTATTCTACCCCCCCCCCCCCCCGCCTACCCCTTCTTGGCCCTTCTTCTCGGCGCGATGCGGATCCGCTATCTCGGAAACGTAGCTGTCCCAACACCTTCTAGATAACAAGGCGGCAGTGCTGATAGAGATGTCATCAGCGAAGGTTAATGCTGGAACGAGATTGGACACGACGCTTGCGTCAAGGTTCGGCTCAAACTTGACTGGAAGCCGAGCGTTGAAGCAGCACTTGTTTCCAATCTGTGCCAGCGTTGGCCTTCGCTGGAGACGCCAGAATGTCGGCACTACGTCCCTGTCTACTAGGCGGTGTTGGCTGTCTCCACGTCTAGGGAAAAATTTGGTGCGGTATAGGCGCGGCTGTTTAATGCGAATGAGCGGAGTGGAATGGACTTTTCTATAGCTCTATAACGATGGTTCAAGAAACGCGGGAGTGTGGCTCATTATGTTCGAGCCTCGTGATTGGTTCTTCAACATCATTATCAGCTACAGCCGCAATCTCATTGGCTAAGGAGCCATATTAAGATGCTAGGGTGCTCGTCGTGCCAGGCATTTATTAAGCTGGCGCTGACTATAATAGGCATTTGTCAAACGTCTTAAGCATCTGTCGGTGTTGATCATCCTCCCTTTATCTACAAGGTGTTTGACTTCTTTTTTTTTATTTCAACAAATATTATTTTTGAAAAAGGGCGGGGAATGAGAGTTTTACGAGGGCCGTCTTCAGCATGCATTTATCAGTCTGGTCGGACATTAGACGAAGAGATGATCGTCGTGGAAAGTCGGCTAATTACCTAAAATAGAAAGTTTTTAGAGCTGCACTCTAAAAAGTCCGAGGGCACCTAAGCACTTCTTATGAGTTGTGAATGCGAAAGCATGAATCTCGTTCTTCCGCTCCCTTTGTTCGTCTGCGGCGTAGTGGCGTGGTCGGCCACGTTTCGCTAAAGCCCTTCTATCCTGGGAAAAGTGGCGCTGTTCATTGTTGTAGAAATGCTCGAGGCACGTGCCGTGCGCCACTTCTGGGAAATTAATGGCGTCTGAAATCTAGCTCAGAGCTGCACTGTACCGCCATGATCTTCCCAAGGGCTGCACGTTGCACGTGCCTCGTGCATCGACGAACCTTGCGCTACTTTTGAAACATTTTACGTTTCGCCGGCAGACGGCCGAGCGCGCGCTTTCGTAAAGTCGCCGCGCCGCGCTGAGCTCGGCGGTGCGGCCTCTCGGGAGTCTGCCAGGAAGGGCTTTGTTGGCTCTGTCGCCAACGCTCCTTCCTCTTACCGGCGGACGCGCCGCTGCGTGCGCCGCGCCGCCATGGAGAGGGCTTCTCTGGTGGCTTTTTTTGGAATTACACTGCACGAGAGCCAATGGGAGCATAATCCATCAGAAATCGGCTTCACTTGGGAAAGGTGATTTTGTTGCCATTTGGCCAGCGTTTGGCGGGGTTTCAAAGCTGATGACGTCGGTTCGCTCCATGGGACAGTTAATGCTTTCTCATTAAAAATTTATTTTAGAGCGCAGCTCTTAAGCGCCCATTTCCTCGTATAGCGGCATCGTCGCCGCCATCGCCGTCGGCGTAACCGCCCCGCTAAATTTAGCGGGAAGTTGAATTGGTGTTGAGGTCACGTGACATCAATTTTCCCGCTAGATCTAGCGGAGAAACTGAATTTGTTCATGGGTGACGTGAAAGTCATGTGACGTCATTTTCCCCGCTAAATTTAGCGGGGAAACTGAATTGTTGTTGAAGTCACGTGGTGTAAATGTTCCAACTAAATTTAGCGGGAAACTGTGGGAGGAGAGGAGGGTACGGAGGGGTAAGAGGAGAGAGGAGGAGAAGGGGAGAAAGATGGTGAGGTGAGAAGGAGAAAAGGGGGAGGGAGGGAGGAGGAAAGGGAAGGAGGAGGAAAGGTGAAGAGCTGCGCCCTAATTTCGCATTTCAGAAAATTGTAAACGTCTTTCATTTTTTTCAGTTTTTGGTTTCTAGGGCTCTTGCTGGAGCTGTGGGATTGACGGAAGGCAATAGGCTGATCTCACTATACTTACTCTCAGCTTAAAGGGCCTCTGACACGCCAAAAAAAATTTTTTTTTCATGCTAGGCGTTGAAATGGCATATCAGGACATCACAAAAAAAAATATTTCACTATAGAGTTGCGTAGTTTTTTTTTATAAAAAATAGAAATACGAAGCCCAATTCAAAGTTCCCGCCGTGCACTGTGACGTAACAGTGTACCGCAAGGTGTCGGGGCGGTCAGAAGGGAGGCATCGCCGGAAGTCACGTGAGTTGTATCGCTCCTCGTGCTTACCGCGAGCGCGTGTAATATTTTTTTTATATTTTTGTTATTCTCCGCATCTCCACGAGCGATCCAAGCAGACAAGGTTTCTTTTATTTGCTTTTCATCGCTTAATGTTGCTGTAAAGGTAGAAGAAGCGGAGTCAGTGAATTGACGTGATTAACTACAATGCCTAGAAGGTGCTGTGTGAGGGACTGTCCCGGTATTTCAGCAACTGAAGAAGAGATCACACTGCATGCATTTCCGAGAGACATACATCGGCCGCATGTGCACCTAGTAAACACGTTCTACTCATGTTCTAGACAAAATACGTACTTTGTGCTCGACGTTTACTTGTACTTGGTACACAAACCAGTTCGTATTCTTTAGACGGCAGGCATCTTTAGCCTGGAGAGTATCCGATGATTCAACGACCTCGGTGTCTGAACCCTCAGCAATGCGATCGGGCGTGTCGTATGCTAGCAATCCTAATTTCTGCGAGCGTTCTAAATTTTTTTTTCAAAACTTGATAGCTTGTTTTGCGCCCAGTATAGCCCTGTATTATCGGACTGACGGCATGCACTCGTACACTGGCTTGTACTCGCAACGCTTTCATCATTGACCTCCATCACGTCGATCCACTGACTCTTCGTCCTCAAATTTACAGCACGCAAACGAACCAACGGTGCAGCGATAAACAGCTAGTGGAACTGAAACTTCGTTTTCTACAATCGCTCGTACAAAGAGCAGAATAAAAAAAAATCGTAGGCACGGTCGCGGAGAGCACGAGGAGTGAAACTCACGTGACTTCCGGTGAACCCACGCTTAGTGACGTAGGTCGATGCCTCCCTTCTGACCGCCCTGACACCTTGCGGTACACTGTTACGTCACAGTGCACGGCGGGAACTTTGAATTGGGCCTCGTATTTCTATTTTTTATAAAAAAACTACGCAGCTCTATATTGAAATATTTTTTTTGTGATGTCCTGATATGCCATTTCAACGCCTAGCATGAAAAAAAAACAATTTTTTTTTTGGCGTGTCAGAGGCCCTTTAAGTCCAGACGCAGCAGACGCTACGAGCTAATGAAAACAATCAAGCAGCGTGAAAAGCGCAAGTCACGGGGCATTTTTCTATCATTGTTTCAGCGGTGAAAGAACACGTACACAAGCACAACGAACACCATGATTGTGCCCTTTTCTTGCTGTCTGATGGTCCCATCCGTTCCAAAGCGTCGGCTGCGTGACTTGAAATAAAACGAAGTATAAGCGTTTCATGCGCATGCGTCACGCCGGCCTGACTTTAGTTCACAGGAGGCAGAGGGCGGTGCACGAGAGGGCTCATGCCATCTCGTTCTCCACACGCCCAGAGCTCTAAATAAATTTCCTCTGTGCATTCCGGCAGTAGTGGTGGCGTAGCCAAACCGGCTGCTGAAATTGGTCTATTTCTATTAGGCACCGAACCACCTGAAAAAGAAAAGTGCGAAAAGATAATGGTTTTTAACACGTGAATCGATCAGTTTTTGGTTGTTTTTTTCTCCGCCCGCTTTCAAAATTGCGCTCAGACGGTGCTCCGCAAGCCCATCCCAAAACGACGCTTGGAAGAGTGACGTATATCGTTTCAGTCGAGTTATCACTTGTGTCGTCGCCGCTCTCACCAAAGACACGTCGACGAGATAGCGACGAAATGATTGAAGCGGCTACATCACTCCTCTAAGCGTCACTGTAGGCGGGGCTCCAGGCGCCCTTTATACTTGTAATTTATAAATTGGGCGATAAAACGCGAAAATTGTTGGTTTAATATCAAAGAAACCATTACCTTTTACAAGTTCATTAAGGTAGTTTGGCCTTTAATTGTAACTTCCGTGAGTACTGCAATTATAACATGACCCCTAAAGGAAATTAAAAAAAGTTAATTGACAAACAGTTATTAATTAGCCATCATATAATGAGGATTATCCCCTGAAGTAATGCCCGCCGAGAGAGGTTAAAACATGATGAACACAGCACTCGTCCTGCTGTCACCCTTTTTAAAAAAATCTGTTGAGGGGGCCGGGGGGGGGGGGGAGTGTTGCGCGCACTCTCCTGGATTGGGGGAGTGTCGCAGTTCTCGCCTTAAGGGGGAGTGTCACGCAACTCACCTTATGGGGGAGTGTCTTAACACCTTAAAGGTGTTAACACCCTAAACACCCATTCATGTGTTAGCGTGCATTCTGCGCACACCTGAAACGACTGTGTACTCACTGATGGACGGATAACCGGGCGTCTCAGGGTCTCCGAACGTGTACAGCGCCCCCTTTGCATGGCCGTACCTGGCATGAACGAACTATTGGGGTAGAGTACGGTTTCGCCGTGGGCGATAGATTTCGGGTCGGCAAACAAGATGGTGCCAATGCCTCCGCGCTCGGCGCAGATCCGAATCTGGCAAAAAAGAAAAAAGACAAACTAACGATTACGTCACAAAAGAGGCCCTACGGGTTCTATGGTTTATATACACAAAAACGCTGTTTTCAAGCAAACGTTCGTCTGCCTAAACCCCGTGCGGAAACTGCGCGTGAGCAGCGCCGAGATGCACGCGAGATGAGTCGTCTGCGCATGCGCAGGGCCGACAGCAGCGCCACCGCCGTGCTGTGACATCAGAGTGTCGAGTAGTTGTACACATTCTGCGCAAAATGACTTGAAACTTTGTGTAACGCTGGAACGTGTCTCTTTCTTTTGGTCTAATTCGGTTGATCAAACGCTCGTTGTTGTAATTAAAGAAAAGAGGGACAAGACGAACCTTGTTGCCGCGGTGACCGCCGCCATACTGAGAAAGGCAGATGTGTCCCGCCACGCTGATGTTTTCCGCCTCCAGCTTGTCGAAGTCCATGTGTGTGCCTTTGTTGACGAAGATGACGTCAGCCTGCACACGCCACAAGAGCAACGGCGCGAAATGCGTGGCATGGCAGACATTTTATTTTAATGCGGTAACTTCATTTCTTTAAGTCACCACCCTGAAAAAAAATTCCGGTTGTACGTCTCATTTAAACTCAGGCGCATGCGCGGAAGGGTGAGCTACAGTGGGAGAGAAATGATGGGAAAGGTCGCGAGGAGAACTTTTACCCTAGTTGAAAAGTATTTTGCATGTCGGCTTTCTTAAACCATGGGGCTTACGTGGGTAGCCTTTAGCTATTTAATGGCGGACGGTTCCTGCGGAGATTGGTCGCAAGTGCGCACGCGCGGCGTTGTCACGTGGCGAGGAGCAAAGCAGGTGGAAAGGCGGTGGCGTTCGCAGACGATAGAAGGTTTTGCAACCTCCTTGCGGTTCGTATGTCAAACGCGCGTCCCATAAACCACGTGACCCCAGTCAAGCAGTTGGACACTCTCTGTAATACAGGCTCCCCAATCCGCCGTGCGGGCTGCAGCGCCACCGCGCCAGTGTGACGTCAGGGCCGGGCGTTTCGTGTATAGATGGTGGAACATTCGATTCGGCATGTCAAAAGTTGAGCTCAAAATTTAACTATACCTCGACGGTCCCTGCCTTGGCGTACGCCAGGTAAGCCGGGACGCCCGCAGTCTTGATTCCCGGAATGTCCTTTTCGTGCATTAAAGCATCCATCAAAACCGTCTTGTCGGCGGCGAGCAGTTGTACCTGCGGAGGAACGGTGCCATCATCAAAGCTGAGTGGCAAGCCTTTTTTTTTTTTCAATACATTACTATAAGGAGAGCTAGCGTTCCGAAATGAATGTTTGTTGCACCGGAACGCATATGGATAGGGGCACGCCAATCAAATAACATAAAGAACGTCCAAGGAACGTGCGATAACGAGCTAAGCATTCAAACACACGCCGCCATTGGTTGAGGTTGGGATAAGAAGAAAGCACGTGGGCGTATTTGGCGGGTAAACAAACACGCTAGATGCGCACGGGGTAGACAAACTTGCATGCCGTACGGTCACTGACAGTTTAAAAAACGCACGACCTAATTTATTATGTTCACATTTTTTTACGGCGATAGCTGTTATTAGCGACGATATGTTTTGGTGGTGTCCTGTTGTGGTATGACTTCGCGACGTCGCAACCAGAACTTGTTTAGCGTTACAAGATTAGCTCGATTGCAGAACTTCCCATAGACGCTGAACATAGGCATTTTGCGCGTAATTCGACCTGCTTAGCGTTTATCTGCGTTAAAGGTACCGCCCCTGGTTGTTGCCGGAAAGGAAAACATTATTCTGGTTACCTTCGAGACGTTGCTTTATAATTGCATCCAAGGTGAGCGCAATACAAACTTCGAACCGACAGACCGGGCACCATGACGTCCGCCAGTTTCTCGGCTTTTTGGCCGCTTTCCTCAAATCGTTGTTCCGTAAGGCTGCCGCCGCTAGCGAGATGCTAAACGTCCTAGGGAACTCAGGCCCAAAGAATCCTGCTCCGAATAACCAGTCAGTGAGGCCTAACTCTGGCACTTGTTTTGACAATTCAGGGCCATCATGCTTGGACTCGGGGCAAAAAATTCCGAGTCTGATTCACCCTTTGCTTTCGGGGACATCTGGGGCTTAAAAATGGCCGGGCACAAGCCAAATTTTGGCCTAAAAAATCTGTTTTACTTGGAAGAGGTTTTTGATGCAGAAAGTTCACGTTAACCCGACCCTGGTGACATCGTGGTTTCAGTGTCACACCATAAAATGTTTACCTTAAAATAACGAATTTTTCTTCTTCCTCAAAAAGATTGCCCGCCTGATATTAACGCACAATGTCTTTTACCAGTCGCAAACAAAAACAAAAAAATACCGTCACGAAGCGCCGTCACGAAGCCACGTCAAGGAGGACTGTTACGTCAGGTGATCTAAAGACGCCATCAAGGCGTCATTATAATGCCACCGCCAAGTCATCACGTCAATAAGACGTCACCAGGAGTACGTCGGGGTGTCACGTGACGTCATAATCCTTCTTGCGACGTTAAAGTCATGCCACATTGCGACGTCACGTCACACCGTTACGTCATAATGTCAAACGACGTCAAGACGTCACTAACGTCATTGTGTTATGTCACACCGTGAGGTCACGTGATACTTTTATGTCATGTGACGTCGCAGTCATTACACCTCAGGACGTCAGGTGGCGCCACACACTCACATAATATGTGCCCATTTCATCCACAACACATTCTGTGCTTCCTGGTCCCTGTAGCAGGATCGAGCTAATGTAAATATAATGCTATCTATCGTTCGCTCGGGACTTCGGCGAGGGGCCGTTTAAAGGGGTGAATGATTTCGTGTTTGCACCTTATTCGGCTTTGCGGGGTCCGGGTACTGATTCAGGATGTCGTAGGGAACTTTCTCGTATGTGTCCAGGCCGTGATCCTTAAACTTCTTCAGGATGTAGTCGACCACGACCTTCTCGCTCCTGTCCGTTCCGGACAAGTGAGGTTCCGCTGTTAGGAACCTGCAATGACAGCAGCGGCAAACTTGTTAACAACTATTTCTCGCGAGGGCAAAATGTTTTTATAAACCTTCTTTATTAGGTTGAATAGCAGACACCGAATTAGCGAATACGTTAAGCCTGAATAACTAACTTCAATACAGCGGGGAAAACACTCGCGTTATAGGGGACCGATTTTGGAAAAGGCCATGCAGTCGTTGGCTGGAAGGAATTTGTAATTAAATTCACTATTATTAAAGAGGTTTTTTTATCACATTGGATATATTCGCAACAAAAGGACACTGGAAAATTTTAGTTAATTTATTCACAAAATATTTCTGTATACTCGTGCGAGTCCGCCGCGGTCGATAACGTTATTCTGCAGGAATAACTTCTTAATATCGACTGCCCCTTTTGTTTGGAAAGTTTACCTTCTCAGGAAAAAAAAAAAGAAAAACCTTCTATATGGCTGTCAGACTCATTACTTCGCTGATGCGGAGAGGAAGTCTTCTGCTCCTTGTGGAGGAGTTGCGGTGACGTCAGAACGACGCCGATCTCTGATTGGCTCTGATTGAAAGGATAGTGGGTAGACCTCAATGCTAGATGCCTTGAGGTCTACCCAACATTTTTATTTCAATCAGCCAATAAGAGCTCGGCGTTCTTACATTATCGCAACCCTGTGCAAGAAGCAGACGAACTTGCGCTCTGCATATATTTTTATTGACTATTAATTCTGCGCAGAGAAAGAAACATTATCACAAAAGAACGGCCGTACGTTAAAAGAAAAGGTTAGATCTCAGCCTTTACGCGCACAGACAGTTCATTCAACATTTATCACGTAATAAAATTAATACGTTTATGGCGTGTCCACTATTTTTGGAGAAAAACTATAGATGAATAAATTGTGTTGTGTTTTATATAACCGCTCAAAGATTTTATTTCGACATCAGGTCGCGTAAGCCTACATACAATTTGTTTTCCTATGACATATCTTACATTTGGCCTTTTTGAAACCAGGCCAACGTTTAGGCGTTGGCTATGCGTCACACATTGTTTATGACAACCTCCTTCTGGGCATGATGAACACTGCCACATCAACCGCACCCAAATAAATATACCCGTCGTTCGATGCTTTGTATGTTTCATAATACGTAAAAATAAATAAAACGCTTCAGAACATGAAACTACCCCGGTTTCATGTTCACGTTATTTCTATTGTGATTTGTTTTTCTGCCTTCTTATTGGTTAAACGTAACTTACAATGTAGAAATAAACACGATAGAGTTGGGTGTACCGTATGTTAATTTTAGTTAATGAGCTTAGAAATGTAACATATTTCGTCTAGGATATGGCACTTTTATCGAGTGCGAAGCGAAGATCCTTAGCACTCAGCACTCTCTCCGTTTCTTAAAGGGCAGCTCCGGCGAAAACTCAAAATGAAATAAATTACTGGCATCGCTGTAGTGACACAAAATACGACCCCAGCCAAAATATTACGTCCGGGCGACGCCGCGTTCTCAACTAATGCCGATAATAAAAATGCGACCCGCCGGGAGCCGCTGCTCTTTAGCGGGCGGCCAGCGGGCTGCCGATCGCTAAAGCAACACTGGGCCGTGACGTCAGTATCGTTCTCTTTTTTCCTCCGGTCAGGCGTTGCGCGGAGTGCGCTATTTTGAGCCGCTACCACTGCTACTTCGGCTTGTGATTGGCGTGTTTAGCGGTTACTTTTATCTGTAGCCCGTGTAGCTTCGGTATAGCCTTTTGTTTATTTTGCTTGTGAGGACTCCAAGACTCGTTTCAGCGAGCAACTCAGTGCGCCCAAGACTGCCCAGCTGTTCCTCGAAAGATGCCGGTGCAACTTGTAGCGCTGTGGGCTGCTGAAACAACAGGCTGTGCAACACGGAGGTGCTTTTTCACAAGTTTCCAACGGACCGGAAATTGGAGAAGGTGTGGGTGAACGCTGTTCGACGAGTGGACTTTGGACTTCGGCTTTTACACGCCCGGGGGAAAAAGAACGAAAAAACAGACGTGTGCAGCCCAGCACACGTGTGTTCGGTCGCCGCGGCCCGCGCCGGAGAGCCTCAAAGCTTCGTGTCTTGGACTGACCCGCAGCGCAAAAGCGAGAGGGCCCCCAGTACTGTACGTCACTGGCAGCGCGGCGTAGAGCAAAGCCGCTCCATCCCGATAGCAATTTAGGCCTAGTGACGAGTACGGAAGACCGCACACATGGCGACAGCCGCCGAGTACGGCACCAAACGAGTTCACTCGTTTTCCAGTCGCTAGCTTTTGGGTATACAAGCGACGAGTACGGCATAGCGCACGCACGGTGGCGGCCGCCGAGTACTGCACCGTACGAGTTCACAGGTTTTCCAGTCGCTAGCTTTCGGGTATACACACTAACTCTTGCGTACATATGCTGGATAACTACCGTACGTATACAGAATTAAAACAAAATCAGCTTACCTCCTATCTTTAGACGGCTAGCGCAACAGAGGTAGGTGCCGCTCGGCATGCGTACTCGTTGAACGAGAACGATCCTGACGTCACGCCCACGTAGCGGCTGATTTCCAGTGTTGCCGGGGCCTCGAGCGGCAAGTTTCGGTTTGTTGGCCGCACCCCAAGCAAAACTTTGAGGCGTCGATATCTTTAAAACTACGCACAATAACGAAAATAAAATTACACCTTGCAATTCAGGGACGCTGACTGCACTAAAAGCAGTCATAATCCCAAATTCGAAAGTATAGACCGGAGTTGCCCTTTAAGCTGTCGGCGAGTGTAGTGAATGCGTTGAGTGAAGCGAGCTTACGTGGTTGAGTGAAGCGAGCTTACGTGAGTATTTCTTTCATGTTCTTGGTGTCGGCGTCTTTGATGAGGCGGGCGATGACTGCGTCCGTGTTCATATCAAACCTCTCGGCAGCTTTGGGCTCAAGGTGCATCTCCACCTGAAGGGAACGAAACCGGAGGGGATATGGACGCCATGTCTAAGTGCGTTATTCGCTGCGCGTACTCAGAACGAGCTCACATTTATAGGTTGCTAAGAGCGGTAATCTCGGTGGTGTGGAATGCGCGTTTCGAAAGAACTGAGGAAGCTTGCCGTCAGCAGGCGCTCAGGAGCCGCCGACTCAACAATGGCCGCAACCGTAGACGATGGCAAGCAGAGTGAGTGGCGGCCGCCATGTCTCTGCTCGTACGAGCATACCCGTGCAACGGAGACAGAAAAAGTCTATAGACGCTTTCTGTTTCCTGTAGTTCTCAGTCATAGAGTTATTATAACTTACGCTAGAGGTTCAACTGGCGCTAGTGTCTATGTGATTTCCGGGAGGCAGTATATTGGAACAGGCCTTAATTTCTTCCGACGCGCTGCGTAGTCTGGGATTGCCCGAAGCCTTCTGCAGTTTTCCAGACGGACCTTCTTAGAGCATCTGCGCCACGGTGAAAGAAGTTACATTTGTCGGAACAAGGACAGATAGGAGGTCGAAATTCCACACTGACTTCGAGCATCCCCCAGAGGGGCGCTGTCGTGCTGGGGGTCACGCGCGTGGGAGCGGTCGTGCGCCTCGCGGCCTTGAAAACGTTTGCGCTAATGAGGACGGTCCCTCGATGGATGGATGAATGGATGAATACGGCTGAGCCCTTTGGATCGGGCGGTAGCTTACGCGACCTAGGCATTTTGTCTTGCCATTTAAGCTTAGAATATTTAAATGTGAAAACTATATTCACTCCGCACTGAAAAGAAAGTGAGGCTATAAAACCCCCTTGCCATCAGTTAATAGAAAATACATAGTTTTCTCGTGCTTTCTGCCACCATTCACTTAATCTTTGCTTGGTAATCTCTACTGTCTTGAAATCCACTTTTCCTTCGCTGTCTCTAAAACCCAATGACTTTATTAAATCTATGTTGTCTTCGGTAGGCATAGGGTGAAGCCCTTTACAGTAGAGTATCAAGTGCTCAGCCGTCTCGTCCACCTCTCCACAAGCAGCGCACACTGTATTCATTTCCTGGTACTTCGCTCTGTATGTTCTGGTTCGCAAAACACCTGTCCTTGCCTCAAACAACAATGAGCTTCCCCTAGAATTGTCATAAATGCTTTCTTTGGCAATAACTGTTTTGTTTAATCTATAGCTTCCCAGAGCCGTCTTTGTCTGCATTCCCTCCTAGCCACCGATCTCTTTCTGTGGCCTTAACTCTTCTTAACTGAGACCTGCTCTTTCGTAACCCCACTATAGCCTAAAAGCTTTCCTCTTAATTTCCTAGTGCGCTGTCTGCACTTTGTGTCTATACTCCTCATGTATAAAAAGCTGAAAACCTTTCATGCCCATTGCTCCCCATCCATTTGCCTCAACCGATCCTCAAATTCTATC